>JAAGNO010024963.1:21346-28846 GCA_033439905.1 Ceryle rudis
TGCCGGGGGTTGCTCCTCCCCAGGTGCAGAACCCTACATTTGCCCTTCTTGAACCTCACTAAGTTCTGCTCTGCCCAGCTCCCCAAGGAGGTTGCTGTTGGGTTTCTATTAACTGAGATTTGGGAGAGGACCTGTGCTGAAACTCCCTTTCCAGCCTGCGGGATGGAGGATCAAACGAGTACAGAAGTTGAAGAGGCTGGCTGTGAAGGACGAATCCTCACCGAGGCATCTGGGTGATTGTGCAATACATATTAAATCTGATAGCTGGAGACTGAAAAGGTGCTTCAGAACTCTCAGAGAAGACCGCGTCCTAAAGAGCTCTTGTGTAAATTATCCGTGCAAATGCATGAGGGCAGCAAACTGCAGAACGGGAATGGACTGAGGAAACGGGAAAGTTACAGCAGCTTAGCAGTACGCGCCAAGTACAAAGCGTAGAAGGGGAGAAGCAAATTTCATTTTTTGGTCTTGTCCTCCCAAAATATAATAGAAATAGAGCCTCTGCAAGGAGGCAGCAGCGCTTTCTGTGCTGGCTGCAGGGCAGCACAGGGCCTCGCGCTCTGCTGCCGACCTGCTGGGCATTTGCAGGGGGTTTTGGGCTGAAAGTGGTGAAATTCAACTTACCTTCAGCACTCTTGACCTTCTCTGTGAAAGGATTCAGCAGCATGCCTTCCTCTCCTCCCGTGAGGCTGTCTTGTAGTCCAGCAGTGCCAGAGGGGAGCGATTCTAGTCAGAGTACTCAAATAATGCTCTCTCTTTGAACCCCCAAACAAGGTCTAGCACCCAAGCTAGTTATTTAATGGATGTGTATAGCTCAGAAAAGTGGTGGGGCTGTACAATTCTGGCTGTAGTGGCTGTACCCAGAAAAACTGCAGTTCTAAAAAATCATGTTTAAGATGAATGAAAAATGATCTACTCAGGCACAAGGCTGATAGGTTACATCTCCTTTACTCAATTGATTTGAAATTTATACTACGTTTATTTTATCCCTCTCTAGCAATACAAAGTTTCAATAAAAACATCCTTTCCCCTCTTCCAGACAAAATATAAATACTCGAGACATAGATGCTAGGACCTGTGCACCTTTTATCAAATTCAGAACTTCAGAAGAGGCCGAAGGGAACACTCATTGGTAAATCAAGTCCCCACCTTGATAAATTTAGAAAACACTGGTGTCCGTAAGCAGTGAAATTGTCATTATCGCTTCCACTGTATCTCAAGCAGTGAATCGCTCGTTCATTGTACACGCCACCTTCACAGGGTGGCTGCAGGTGGAAGAGCCTTGGTTCAAGATCAGAGCCACGCAAGTACTGAAATTGCTTATCTCGCCTATTTTATTTGTTTGATCCCCATAAGCTGTTTGACCTTTCATTTCATTCTGTGGTGGGAACCTCTTTCCCTCTGTTCCCCTAGCCACCAGCATTTTCTGATTTGAATAACAGTGTCGGTTCAGCAGTGTGAAGAATTGCATGCAACTGTTCACTTGTGCACTGCAAACTCCTTTCCTGTGATTCGCACCAAGGTGTGATAATGAATCTGTTTTAGTCAGCTTGAGGAACATATCATCAAACCTGGGAAAACATAGACGAGCGAATAGATGACAATCTAGCCTTTAGCTCATTCTGATGGAGATGGAAGTGGACCATAGCAAAGGTCAGATTCAAGGTCAAGATGGAAGCCATTGAAGAAGCTCTGATGGGGCTGGTTCTCCTGCAGGTCCATTCAATCTAACTAGCCAGGTATATAAATAGAGTCCTTCAGCTGCTGGCCCAACCAGCCTCTTCACATCGCAATCAACAGACAAGCAGAAGCAATTTACTGCTGAGATCATTTCAGAGATACGCTACAAAAGGCACAACATAAGTACAGAACTAAACCGAACAAAAACTTTGGCTATAAAAATATTACCTACTTTTTCTAGGCAATCACTGCGTTAAATTAATGGCTACTTATTAAGATTTGTTTATACGCAGAATGATAATTTAATATCTCGTTAGGTCAGACTTTTAATTATTATCTCTTTTAACTTTATGTATGTTTCATAGCTAGACTTGTAGGTGTTTAATTTCATCTAGCAACTTGAGATGTACAAATTAATTGCAGGCTGCTAATCCAGTAGTGATTGGAGCTAGAATTTTTTTTACACTACCTGTTTTATTACATTAATGGTCAAATCCTGCTGCTACCAAAATTAATAGGAAAATCTCCCACTGATTTCAGTGAATTCAGGTTGTAGCCCAAACTGTAAATAGTAGCTACTTGATTTTCCTCTGAATAAGGCAACGCAGTGAATTGTAGACCAACTTACTGACAGAAATCCTGTTCAATAGCAATGTGACCCGTTGTGTTTATATATTAGAACTTCAGATTCTGACTTCTAGCAATAATACTGCCAAGCTGGTTTTCTTAACTTAAAAAGAGGTAAAACAAGTTATTCAAAATAAAACTGTCTAATCTTGTCAAGACATGTTTCCCTGTCTGAAAAGAAGTGTTTAAAACAACACGTGCTGTATTACAAGAAGACAAAGTTCTAATGAAGGTATTATTTCAAGCTGAGAGCTGCTAATGCTGCAGGATGTTAGGCAGATAGTTCAGTAATCGTAACGGTGCTCAACAGTGCCACTGGAATGAAAAATCTATTGGTATTTCCAAACTTTTTTAGAGGTTTAGTGTATGACTCTTCAGAGTTGGAGCAAGACGATATTTTGCAGGTGTATTTTCAAAACAAATATATTAATTGAATTTTTGAAGTAGGTTTAATCCATCATTTACGATCAGAAGGGAGCAAGCACTCCTGAGATTTTGAGCAGTTTCTTCAGTCATTGTAATATACTTTTTTCAGATCCCGTTCTTCACCTGACTCTGCATTTGAGCAAAGTTTGTGTATGAACATCAAATGAAATAAGGAATGACTTTGTATCGTTCCCCCTGCTACGAATGCGAACAGAGTGATCATCAGACATTTCTTTCCCTACCTTCAGGTCTAGGGGAAATGCTTACATTTTTATTGCCACAAAATTTCCATCTCTCTGCAGATGTACTAATTCATATGGAGAATCTCCTGTGTATGGCCCAAGTACAGCAGGTTATCAATTTTTTAGATATACTATTATTTGTAATTACTTAGAATACTTAAACGACAACTTCGGTGGGTTCAAATGGTGGAGCTTTATAGTCGTTTCATAAAACTATGAACATAAACTCTGCAGGATGCAAGTATTCTGTTCTCTCTAATATAGGTTCAAATACTGTCTTCATTTAGGTGTAGCTGAGCTCCCTCCAGTAGTGCATTAAGTGATCTGACTTAACATCTATCACATGTAGTTCAGGCGCTCGCTCATCTCCACCCCAGGGAGAGAACTGTGTGCCTAGTGGCGTGTTTTATTTTTATTTTAAATGTCCAAGGAAAGTGGGTAGTGTTAATGGCATTAGACATCCATTTCCTTGCAATTAGCTGTCTGTGTTGTCACAACGCCCCTGCTGCCTTTAAATGCTGCGGGCGAGAAAAGAGAGAGAGAGAGAGAAAGAGCATGTTCATCAAATTTCATTCCAGTCCCATTTGAAATCCCCCTTTTTAAAAAAAAAAAAAATTAGAGATAGACTCTAGAGCTGCATACCATAATATAGGGGTTTTGACAAAACTTCTAATCCACAAAAGGCAGATTTTGCAAATTCATTTTGAACTACTTTGAATTTTTTAAAAAGTTGTCAAAGAATAGCCTTTATGTTTTCAATAGAATGTGTTTCTATTTCAGACAGCAGTTTTGTGAGGCAGAAAAAAGTGAATCCTGCAATTTTCTTCTGTGTGGAGTCTGTGTATGGTCCAAAGGATGCAGTACAGGGGTGCAGTAGGAGAGCAGCATCTCCAGCTGACCGAGCCCCGGCCATTTGGGAGTCATGTAGATTCAGTGGGATTTGGCTCAGGCACACAGAAGGTCCCCATTTTCCACTCAGTTTGATAGTTTTCAGAGTTACCTCTTTCCGCTCGTGTTCTTTCAGTAGTGCTTTTGTCCACAGTATAGCTAATTAAAGCTCTTCTAAATGTTTTGTGTTTTAATTCTTTACTGTATTCATTTTCTCGTTGTTTCAATGTGCCTTTTCTCCTTTTGCACTCGTAACTCTGGCCGTTGCCAGAGCACGTGTCCCAAACAGGCAGATGCTGTTTAACCCACTGAGCTCCCAGGAAGTCTCTGCGATGTACCAGTCTGTGGTCTCATTCCTTCTAGGTGCAGAGTGTTTTCTGACACCTACTGAGGGCTCTCCATTGGCAAAGAGCTCAGATGTGCAGAGAGCACTCCTCCACCGCCTGGCAGTTTCTAACAGGATTAAGTCCTTGGCAGTGTTTTTGTATAGA
Source organism: Ceryle rudis (assembly GCA_033439905.1). NCBI lineage: Eukaryota > Metazoa > Chordata > Aves > Coraciiformes > Cerylidae > Ceryle > Ceryle rudis. The sequence goes on from JAAGNO010024963.1 coordinate 25,698, forward strand.
TATTTTTTTCCTTTCTTTCTTGATTATATGGAGGTTCTTTATAAAAAGCTTTTTGATTGCACCGAAGTGTAGCTATTATAATTATACACAAGAACTGGGGGGGGGAGCATATAATGATAGATATTTTTCATCACGGATGAGCTGCAATCATCACAGTATGCACTTCCTCTCAGCCATGCGGCACGGGGAAGCTCACTGTGTAAATTCTGAGATGGTATATTAAAAGGAAATATTTAGGGATGTAGCAGTCAATGAAAAATAAACGGGAAGTATGCCGAGTTAACGAAGGAGCAACTCGCAGCCCTTGTAAGTGTGACATGTTTCCAAAGAAAGCTGCCACCAAACAACCTTTCAGCCAGAAATTTAAATACAGGTTTATAGTCCGTGGTGTTGTAAACAAAGGCTGGGTTTAAACTGGGACCCTGAGTATGTGTAAGTTTCTGAGTCTCTCCGTCCCACCTAGCTGCATCCTAGCTGCTCGTATTCAGGAGATTCAAGTACGCAGCATCCACTTGCTTGTGATCTCTTTCATCTGCAGAGGTGAGAGAAGCCGTGCAGTGTGTTTTCTGGCCTGCCACGTGTGCCCAGGCAGTGCAGGGATCCAGATGCTTCAGCTCTCTTTAATGAGGCCAGAGGTGGTCGTCAGCCCCTCACGCTTTGGGTTTTGTGGAGCTGCCCTGGGGCAGCTCCTTGCATTAGCCTCTTTAAAGATCCTGTCCTGGCTCCCTAATTCCTGCTGGTACATGTTTCAGAGGGTAGGTAGAGAGTGCTGGTTTTGCATCCCGTAAATGAGATGGAAGAGGGAAGGCAGACATTTCCACAGCTGGGACAGGGCATGAAGGCCAGGAAAGGCTTGGTACAGACCCCTTTAGCTGAGTTACTCTCTGTTTGTGGCGTGCTTTGGCAATATCACTGCAGGCCTCAGGAGAAGCAGTGCTGAGGGGAGCAGCGCAGCTTGGGTGGCATCTCCCTTCCAGTTATGGGGAGTTGGGACTTTCTGTCATATGAGGCTTACCTCCCTGCTCCAGAGACTACCAGCACCATCATTTTTGTTGGGGGCAGGCAGGAGGAGCTACTTCAGTATTTTGAAAGGTTCAAGCTGTTGCTGGTGGCTGTGTCTCTGAACACACACTGAGGTTTAGACACCAAGCAAAGGCAATCCAAGAAACCCAGAATACTCTGAGGGAAGTTGTCAATAGGAAATACTGAGAAAACTAGAGCCTCCTCTTCGCGAGATGTTGGTATAAAGTTCTCACCAGAACCCTTCTCTGAAGGTGTGCCTCTAGAAGCAATAAGGGCACTTGCTTTCTTTTCACCACAGCAGGAGGAAAGATAGAAGTAGTAACTCAGCGCAAGGGTTTGATGTGTTTTCCATGGCAGGGGACACCAGATTTTGAGTCCTTCTGGAATTCAACAAATATCCTTCATCTCCCCAAAAAAGTTGCCTAAATCCTACTTACAAGATACTGGTTGCAGGCTAGTGCAGAAATCTATCCAAGAATCAGCAGGTAAGTAACAGAGAGAGAAAAATAGTTGTCATTGTTTCCCACAGCTCCACTTTGCTGAATGGGAGAGCTGCTTGTGACCCTCACTTGATGCGTTACGTATCCAGCGAATGCCTCGCATAAAATCCCAAAACAGTCCAGAGAGCAAATAAGGACCTAAGTCTCCCTTTGTCACTAATAAAATGCTGCTCTTTGAACTCTTTTTTACCTTTCTTCTTCTTTCTTTCCAATATTCTTCAGCCATATTCTGGTACTGACTCTCTCCTTTGTTGGCAATGTTGTCTCTGGTAGGGTCCCAGCTTTCCTAATAAGCAGTGGGAGAACTAGACTGAAGGATGAGAAGAAGTTTGCAGCTGAGGTTGCAATTGCAATTTTAGCAACTAGTTATTTTCTTCCAAGACTGACAAAGAGGGTCTGAATTTGAATTTTTGTGTTTTCACTGCTTTGTGGCTTGGCTTTTAAATCGGTTAAACTTGAAGACGCGGTCTGATGTGCAGGTACATTTTTAATGAAAAATGGAAAAACCCCACATGGTGTTAGCTACTGCTCGGACGTAATTGACTGGAAATAGGATAGTGCAGATAGTGGCAGCGGAAAGAAACCAGAACTTGCCTTTGCTGTGGCAAAATCTACTCTTTCTTGTTTGGACAGAGCAAGAAATACAGTGTTACAAACTTTTTTTTAAGTAGAAAAGGTCTGACATCACACTTTGCTCAGTGTAGTAATTGTCAGTTGTGAAATCCCGCTCCTTTTTTCACGACTGGCAGAATAACAATGAGCTATTGTCATCAGGAACTTGCATAATTGTGACGTAGCGCTTTGAAGCGTTCAGAAGTGAGGCCTGACATTTGATACTGGAAACTGCTGTATTTGTTTGGCAGGGAGCTAGATTTTTAACTGATTTTTCCCTACTTCTGAATTTTTCTGTCATTGTCAGAAAATTCATAGAAGGAACACAAGCCCAGAACCATCGGCATGTTGGACGTGTGTAGATGGCTGAGTGTTCTAAATGTCCTTTGCTCATCTGAGAATCACTTTTCATTCACGGCATCAGAGAAGGAGTTAAACTTCTTCTTGTGGAAGATGAACCAGGAGAAATTTCTTGAGTGCAAAAAGAGGTAACAGAGGATGAGTTGTTGGAGCCTTAAGGAAGCGCAACCCCATTCGACGCCTGTGAGAGCCTTGGCTGGGTTAGATTTGCAGTACCGAGCCCAGCTGGTACAAAGAGGTGGTTCTCCAGGTGAGCGGAGCTGGATACACACACGATTTCTGAACAGCAACTGTGGAATTGAAACATAAAAAGATGCCTGATTTTTAACAGAGCTTTCTGGGTGCAGGAATACTTAAAGGATCCTCAAGCAATCAATCATCAACAGAATGTAATGAAACAACTGTTTTGCTAACCATTTTGGCATTGTTTGGAAGCAGTCTAATAATCTTACATTTACTGCAATGACTCTTTGCAAGGGTTTTATTACTAGCATAGAAACCATTATTATTATAAAAGACATTTATAATTAACACTTTATGACAGAATGATTTAAGAGAATAATATTCATTGTAGCTAAGCAGCTGTGAAAACAAATAAAGTGGTAATGCTAATTAATTTATTGCATTAGTGCAAATAATATGAATTCGAAGAGC
>JAAGNO010024963.1:37781-55281 GCA_033439905.1 Ceryle rudis
TATATAGATAAATGTACACATATATTTATATATATTTATAGTACAGAAAATAACAAGAGGTAGAAACACCCCTGATCAGCTGGCATTCAGGAAGATTAAAAAAAAACCAAACCAGCCACAAGGACATAAACCATGTAGAGTAATCAGTAGTTTTCAGTCAGATGGCATTTAAATGTTGCACTGATGCATAACCTGCCCTACTGTTCTGCGAGGTGGGAGGACAGGTGATAAGTCAGCTGCGCTCTGCCATGTAACTACAGTAGAAGGGCTGAGTTAATGACAGACACAAGAGTTTGGATGAATGTTAACATGCTGCTATTTCCATGCTGAGATGAAGTAGCAGGGCCTGGATTTATCATTAAAAGAGGCCCAAGAGGCTCTCACTGAGCCAGCTGCTAGGGCCCTAAAACATATGTCGCACCCTTCAGCTGTTCATCAGTACAAAAGGCTTCCATCTCAGAGCACTTGACCTTGTTAGCCTCGGCGGTGTCACTGATATTTTCAACAGGGAGACAACAGATCAAGTATGAAGAAGAGAATCTCTTAAGGGAAGTGTGCGCAGTCCCTGGCAAAGCGGCTGCAGGAGCGTGGCCTGTGGATACCGGCGGCAGTTGCTGACATTTGTGATTTGGAAAGCAGGGAGGCTGCTGCTCTTTTTCAAAACGGGTAAACAAATGAAAAAGAAAGAACAAGAAAATAAAAACATGTCAGCGTCAAATAAACTATCTCACAAGATTCTGAAATTTCCAGGCCTTCACAAGCACACTCTGCCCCACTGCTCTGTAGTCTTACTGACTTCAAGGGCAGTTCAGCTTGAATAAGGACTGAGAGGGAGTTCTGAAACCAGGGAGAATAATGGTAGGAATCACGGCAGCAGAATCACCCTGACATTTGCAGGTAGTATTGAATGCTGATGTGCCGCTGCTTTGGCAGATGCCATACTGGTGCGGAGCACTTAGGAAGGATACTGTAACCTCTCAGGTGCACGCGGGTTAATTCTAGAAGTCTCTTCACATTCTGCATTTCCCAAAAGCACAGTAAAGCTGTACTCAGGTTTTTCCTCAATGAGAGGAGTCAACATTTTCCTTCAGGTCTGTCCACAAAGGCCCTCCCCCACTGATTTTGGGAAGGAACCTATGGAATGTGTGTGTGTAAGGGTAAATATTTCTGGTTTCTCCCTCTGTAAATAAAAATGCTGTGTTTGTTTTCTAGTCTTATTCTATACTCATACACCTACCCGTCTAACACTAATCTTTACAAACATCCAAAATGAAACACTCCCCATTTTACACATCTTCCCTGGAAGGAGGGAGGTAGACAAAGGATACAGAGCATGAGAAGAAAAAAAAGCCATGACAGATGTTAGTTAGGTTGCTTAACGCTGTGCCAGAAGGCACTCAGATACTCTGATGCTGAGCACAGTCTGAAACCTGCGCTGCATGTCATATAACTGAGTGGTGCTTTCAAAACCAGGGGCTTTTATTTAAAATTGATTGTAAAAATAACCATTTGCGGGGGGTGTTTTTGCTTGTCATCTTATTGTGGTCTTTTGGGATTGTGTTCTTTACCACTGAAAAGATGCAAAGTCAGGTGGTTATCTCAGTGCCTGGGAAGGGAGCTATGTGTAAGTAGGTACTACAGGGCACACACAACTGCCCTCTTCTGCTCCAAGGTAGGGCCTGATTACCGAGGAAAATTTGTTTGGGCTGCCACAAGCACATATCAAATCCATCCCAGAGGGTATCTGCTGATGCGTGAGCATCCGATCCCTGCCGGAGCTGTCAAGAGCATACTGTGGCCAGGAATTTGGAGGGGGTTTTCTCCCATCCCTGGTTCCAGGAGCTCCAGTGTGGAGCTTCTGGGAAGGCTTGACCAGGACACCGCCAAGTTACAAGGAAGTGGTTGCTGTACTGAGCTGCATCCTTAGAGGGTAGGGGGGGCAGGGGGTAAGTGATGAATTGTCCCCAGGACAGGACCTGCAGAGTTTCCAGGTTGGATTTTTATGACTTAAGGCCTCTAGGATGGGATTTTCAAACGAAGCATCCCCTGTGCCTTTTGCTCTTGCCTGCTCTGGTGTGTATGCTGCTGGATACAGGCCAGGGCCAGGTGGAGGAGCACACGTGTGGACAGCGGCAGGGGAGGAAGAGCTGCTCTGCCTTGGTGAAGGGAGAGCATGGACTCTTTTCTTGGCTCTTGTATTGTGCTTTTCTTGTACACATCTCCCTTCTTGTGAATGAAAAGGGAAAGAAAGCTACAGGTTGCTCAGGCCTGCCCAGTTTCACATGCATCTAATGTGCAAAAGTGGTTCACCTGACTAGGAACAAAAGAACAGGAGATGCGGGCAGCTGGTTCTAACCAGGCGCAGCAGATTAGGTATGTAATCCCTGGGTTGCTGAAAACTTCTTTCAGTTACTTGCTCGGAATTGTAGTGCAGCATCTTTAGATGGGGCTGGAGTTATTTGTGAAGCAATGTTGCAGTTTTCATTGTTTCCTAATGCAAAATTGTGTTACAATGATACTTGAAAAGAATGTGAACATTACTTTGACAGCTAATTCAGAAAGCAGATACAACAGGTTTTGGAGGGATAATTTAATGTATCTTCTATTTATTTTAATTTATTTTTTTTTTTTGCATACAGAAGTGATTTAATGATGGGTGAAGTCTGACAAGTAAATCTCGTTAATGGTTCTCACCACAATGAAGACTGAAAATAGCTCTTTTTCATACAATGCGATATGTATTAGATAACAGCCGCTGATAATGTGGGAGAGATCAATTCTGCAGGCTGCAGAGCACTTGCATTTCTCATTGACTTTGATAAAAGTTGGAAGTACTCGGTGCTTGAGAAGATGTTTCCAGTACCCTCCAGGATTGAGTTTACCATGGAATTTGTTTCTTGAACTCTAATTTAGTTATTGTTAACGCCTCAATCTTTTGATGTAAAGTATCTGCAGAAGGGAGAAAAGTATTTTGAGTAAAGATCACTCTGATGGGGATTAAAATACTTCATGGCATCAGTATAAGTACTGCACAAGAAGATATATTGCATAAATAAGTTAAAATAGTACATCAGATATACATGTTGTGTCAGTAGGGTTTTTAAATCTAACAATAAAGAAGTTTCTTTAAAAAATTTTTATAATAGGAGAAAATTCAGACCTCTAAAGCCACCTAAGCAGTTAGTGCCTCTAGTAGTAAAGTATACCCTATTTTGCTGATAGATGGTGAAATGAAAATATATATGATCACAAATGTATTATAAGTAGTTGTGGAAATCTTGACATAGGGTATGTGGATGAGAGAATGTCTCAAACCTCCGATGCAATGCTGTACTCTATACTGGAAAGAAATTTTTAAGCTAGACAGAGGAAAGAGACAGGAGAAACAGGGATAAAATTGAGAAGATAAGAAGGCTATACACAGAAACAAATATCTGCCTTGAAACACGGCTAGTTAAAGTAGGAGGTTCTGTTTGTATAGTAGGGCTGTTTAGGAAAAGGAACACTGATGTCAGGAGTTAGGAGGTACCAGGAAGCTTCTCCTTCTTCTGTCACTGCCCAGGGTCCTGGGTGGTCACACTTCAGGGCATTGCTTCAGGGCTGCCCCAGCTCAGTTGCCTGGGGCATGCAATGCAAACAGTGACATGTGTTTAGCAGCTTGTTAGTAGGTTTTTTTTATGATCACAGGTTGGAATAAAATTATTCTTTCTATCTCACGTCAATAGAGTTTGCAAGCTTTTCTTGTGCTGCCTTTTGTGAGCTCTTGGAATGAGAGTAAACAAAACTGAAGGACTAGGGTAGTGATGGGAAGGGTGTTTGCGTTCATTTTGGATGGCTGTGGAAGGTGGGAAGATAGGACTGCCCACCGGGGCTCCTGTGCCTGCCCAGCCATGGCAATCTCATGCTGGGAAAAGAAGGGGGAAGGCCAAGGGGGACTGCACCTACACTGTGGACATAGGTCCAGCTTGGACACGTAAGCATACACTATTAGACTTTGCTTGCCCCCATTCTGCAGAGCTGCTTTTTACCAGCTCTGCTGCAGCCCTAGTATCTTAAATTAACCCTTGCTGAGTTCTCCAGAGCCTAAAAGTAGAGAAGAGCTTATAATGAATCTTGCTTCAGTACGGGCCAAACCAAGTGCCTCTGCTAGCACTTCTCCTTGCCTGGGCAAGCGCATCTGCCCTGTGCTATGGCTACAAGCCTACATGGCGCTGTGCCATGTTGTCAGTCCCTCAGATGCCTCAGAGACACCAACTGCTCTTCTTCGAAACAGATGAGAAAAGTACACCAGTCTGGTGGGAAAATGGACAAAAATTGACATCCTTTCCATGCAGCTGGTGTAAGTCCATGCGCCGTCGCCCAGGGAAAGAACCTACCGCTGCTGGGTATGCTTTCTCCTGGGTGCTGTGTGAGTGCACGCTGGAAGGGACAGAGGGAGACTGCTGGGCTTTAGAAACCTGCCCCTAGGTGCTTTGAAAGGGAAATGAGATGCATGGGCTCCTGTCTCCATGTTTCTCGGTGTACCCATCTAAAGAGTAAACTGTTGACTTAACTGTGGGAGAGGAGTGTGCCTGTTTAAAGTACCTCTAGGACATCTTGAATATTAATCACCAAATATTTCTCTATTTTTTTTTCCTTATTTAGTCTCCAATAGAAGAATATAAGTGGTGGAGAAAATATAAATACTCTTTATTCTGTTTAAATAAGCTTATAGTCCATCACACTTCTACTCATTACAGGAACTTGAACTCATTACAGCTAGTACAGACACAGGTTTAACACGTGTTCATGGCTTAAAACCAGAGCTTCTACCCATGTATTCTTTTCCTCTTTAGGAAACGTCCCACAGTCTGTAGACAGACTGAGCTAATACTTTGCAGTGCTTGAAGGTGACCAATGCTGTATACTCAGTTCCTCCTTCTTCCTGCATATTCCTCTGTATCCTTATCCTTACTCTATATCCTTATTCATCACAGGAATCGTTTGCCTGCTTACTCCTTCCATCTGCCTGACATCATATGTACATTTGAGATGCTTTCTCATTTTGAAGCAGTTTTACTACTTGTTGCTTGGATTCCTTTTGGTCCTTACTTTTAGTAAGTGGAGCTGCGGGGCTTTCTGAATTTCTTCCCAGCAGCAGATGACCTGCCAGGACACTACTCAGAGCTGCAAGCCCTTACCTTCAGCTATGGCCTCATGTCTTATATCAAAAAAGGAGTTTAACTGGCACGTTTTGCCAGCTCTGGTGTGCTCGTGCATTAAGGCAGCATTGCCACCTCTTTGTGATGCCAAAGCTATTGCAGTGCGAGTAGATTCTGCTGAACTCAGCCATTTGTAGCTATAAATACGTGTAAACACAAATGCTCCTTTCCTCACCCTGTATGGCATGGTAGAGAAGGAATCAGTGACTTATTCTGCTGTTCTCTTCAAATAACTTGCTACCAGACATTTGGTTTACTAATGGAATAAAATCTCAAGAGTAAAAACTTTCCTTCATTTTTCTGACTTCTTAATTCTTGTGTGTGTTTTGTCAACATCCCTATTTTTGTCCTGGCTCCTCCATGCTACCACAGCACCAGTGTTCATGTCCAATTTCACAAACTGTTCAGCTGTGCCGTTGTTCGCTGTTTTCTTTTCATTATGTATTCTTGTTAACCTCTTTATCCTTTCAAAGTTGCAGATTGTGATTGACATGTGGTATTAATTAAGGCATATAATTTATGACATTGGAGCTTGAAATTAATAAGTGACAATACAATTACATGGTTTGCCTAATTGTCCTTCGGTAATTTAAAGATTGACACTTAGTGCAGCATTCAAAGTTAAAAGCTCTCAAACAGATAGTCCAGCTGAATGTAATCACCAGTGAATCTAAAGCAAACAGACCCACTGTAAGGGACAGGCTGCTGGGAAAATGCTTCTGTTGTGGCCTTGTTTTATTAAATAAATGAATTGACGTGTACGGGTCGATCTCAGAATTAAATTAAAAGTATCATTTTTCCATGATTTTTAATTGCAAATAACTTTTTTCTGCTACGTTCAATGAGATTTCCCTTTCAGATCTCTCCTCCCACCTGGCAGCGTGCCAGTATTTCCAACAGTAACATTTGTTCTCGTTGATCCTATCCACATCACTGCAATTTTCTTTATGTCTCTGTATGCACATCTGACGATTGGCAACTTACTATATTATGGGAACACCAAATAGCTTTTTGTTAATAGCAGAGATTATGGTCCCGTAATTGCTGAAGAATATGAGAAGTGATATTTGGGTGAGCACTGTTAGCAGATTTGGGACTTGGAAACTTAATTTCAAATGCAATTCTTGATTTTAACCACAAACTTTCCCTTGAGATCACAACCCTTCTGATCTGGTCCCCTGACTCTGTGTTAATGCCCATAAAACTTTGACTCGTTTTGTCAAAAGAAAAATATAAACACATGCTATATGTAGAGAAGACATTAAAGTTATTCTGTTTGAAATCCCTGCAGTTTTGCTTAATGGAAATCCCTAGCTTTGTGTTATTCCAAAGAAACTGGAAACCTGCAGTAAAAGCTTCAATTCTGGACTTTTAAAGGTTAATTCCTAGAGACAAAAACATTAAGCATATAAACATTTCTTCAGTCAAAATGTTCTCTCAGACTTGATGTAAAACCAAATACTTTTATTGGAATTTTAGTTTACTGCCAAATACCAGGAAAAGTAACGCAAAGGGTGGAAAAACTGAAGTGACTTCCCAAAATTTTTTATTTAGATGAATGATTAACACACCTTGAAATAGAGTGCCTGGAGCAACCTGCTCCAAGATCCATCACGATCTACCTTCTTGATGAATCTCAAGCTAAAAGTCCTGGAAAAAAAAACCCAACAACTTAGATTGAAACCCTGCTCTGTGTACCTGCCTGTTCTGCCCTGGTCTTCTGCTGGAGAGGAGTATAGCACAAAATGTGAATGTCGCACCTATGAGAAGTCTTCCTCAATCACACCTTGATGGCTAAGGAAAACGCTGAACATTGTGTTTGGTTTGCAAGCCGGTAACATCCGTACACTGCTATTAAACCGGAGTATGAAGCAGGAGAATACCAGTCCCCGCAGTGGCATTGCTCGATTTTATTTCCCATTACACTTCAGAATGAATTTTAAGGACTTGATTTTCAGAAGCGCTTTTTATCTTTTTGTGCATTAGTGATTTGAAGCAGCACTCAATGAGTGCTCTGGCGTGATTTGGAAAAATCAAAGTCTAAATTACCAGGTGAAAATGGTATGGAGGTAGCAGGGTATGTTGTCAAACTCACTGAAATCTCTCTTCCTAATAATAGTTCAGTATGGATGACATGATGCATTGTAGGTGCCCGGTGACTTCTTCCAAAGCTCTGGTGCATGTGGTATCATATAATCTGCCATGTGAATTGGCTTCTGCGTTTCAAACCCCTCATATATTCTTACAGTTTAAGAATTCCTATCAGGACATCTGAGTTGGTCTTTGTGGTTTTTTCAACATACTTGTAACAACGCTGGTATTCGGTTTTGAAGACCAGCAGTGGCAACCAAAGGTAAAATGGGAGTAAATTGCCGAAGAAGTCATTGCAGAGCAACCATTCGGAAACCAGAGAAGTCCTAAAAATAAAACCCAACATATCTTAAACCAGATCTCTTAAATGTTTCTGTTGTTGTTGTTCTTTTTGAGGGCGGGATGGAAAGTGAGCAAAGTTTAAGTTGCAAACCAATTTTTAAGGAATTCAGCATACCCTTATAGTTATTCAGGGTATCATTCCACACCAGACTGACAGCGCCGTGGAAGGTAATTGGAGTGTTCAGAGTTTGGACTGGAGACAGGGCACAGTTGAGCTGCCTGTGAATAACACTGCACATCTCAATAAATAATTCTTGATTTCATTGTCATTTCATTGCAGTGGTTAAGGAAGGGTGACTCGGTTAAAACAAATGCAGATCGATTTGTCAAGCAACACGCTTCAACCTTGGGTGCCTATGCATTATGATCAATAATGTTTACAGTCTTTCTCCGTCCCCTCAAAGAGAATGTGCCTCCAGCCGAAGGGAATGCAATTCTCTTCTGACGGTGACATTTTGTAACTGTGGAAGCCCATTTCTAGGAAGTCTTTTTGTTCGATGTCGGCACAGAAATAAAAATCATCAGACATGCAAGATGTGAATGGTCATGTGCATAGACCCCTTTTTTTATAATACAAAGAGGAGAGATCGATAAAGCTCAGGAGAAGAAGGTAACAGCTGTAAGCAGCCTTGTACTGGGGCTGTAATCCTGATGAATAATGTTGCTGTCATAACAGCAGGGATAATTTAATGCTGACACTTAGCAGCATGATAAATAGCTTGTCAGACATAGGCAGTGACAGAGTCAAGTGAAACTGCCCATGACAAGTTCTGAAATATTAATCTTCTACTAGAGTGTGACTGTGCTGAAGGGGCAGCAGCGTACAGAAGACTGGGAGGGGAGACACTTTGTAATATAAACAAATGTACTTTAGGACAAAACGCTTTTATTGTGTAAAGATATTTCCCTTTACAAAGGCTACTTGTTATATATTTCTATACAGTACTCTGAACACATATGATGCACAGTATATTGTATCTTTCCGACCTCCGCTCTGACATCATTTCTCTGAAATATTTCCCTTCTTACTGGTAACAGACTTTTTGGGTTTAGAGTATTTTCTGGGGAGAAACATTCAATGCAAATTTATTTCTTCTTTTCTCTTTTCCAACCGATCTACCCTTCTTCCAAGCATCTTTCCAGTTTAGCTAGGATCCTTATTGTGAGTGTCACATAAGCAACGTGGCAGTGTTCCCTATGCCAAACACCAATTGATTTATGAACTGCTTCTCCATTAGAGATGACCTAGAGTGATGGTGGATGTAACAGGCACTAGATGTTCAAACCAGACTATATGTTTAGATGTAATTTGCTTAATAAAGTACGATGCCATTTTGAGCTTCAGGGAGATGGAGTGGTCCATGCACTACTCTGAGAATTACGTATCAGAGAATCTTGCATCCCTTTTGAATACTATTTTGATTACCAAGACTCTCTGTGACAGGTGAGTGTTCTGCCTTCATTCAAGAGCAGGGCTGAAATCAATAAAATCTGAGCAGGCTATGATGGACATGCACTTAATGAAGATAATGCCAGGATACAGCAAGCAAAGTAATAAGGTTTGAGATGCTGAGCAGCAGCTTAGAGAGGTGCATGTGACTCTGGTGGCCCATCAATATTAGCAATGGTCTGGTGGCAGTGGTAGTGAGAAATACCTTCTAAGGTTTACCAGTTTGCCGTAATAGTAATTGTATGCCTGTGATTACAATCTAAAAGTTTATTGATCCCATTAGAAAGATACAGGATTTAATTGTTGCAAATGTGCATTGTCATCTTTAAGTTAATAGTGCTCTAACTTCTGTCTTGAAGAGACTGCAGAGTGAGCTGCCAATGAAACATTGGCTCGAGGTCTTATTTATTCATCGATACAGCGTGGATGGAGTGAAACTGCGGCATGTTTGGCTCCACAGCCAGCACAGTACCTAAGAGGCTCTGTATCCACCCTGACAACTTATTGCCTTATCAGCACTGGAGAAAGGTGTCTGAACAAGGTCTGAAGTGGCTGAGGGAACGCCGACGTTTTCAGCGGTTTTATGCTCCAACACGTGCATTGGTCAAAGTGCCAAGTTGTGCTGTGCTGAAATCCCAAAGGAAACGAGTACAGTTACGTGAGAGACCATGGGTAGCTGTTTGTTCAAAGGCCAGGTGAAGTCTGCAAAGAGTTGATTTACAGTTCTTAGTATAAGAACTGTTTCTTCGAGTTCAAGGAACTCCAATGAATACAGATTACAGGGAAATGGACTTCAGAGCAAGTCAAACGAAATGGGATTCTACCTTGAAGCTAAAGGGCCTAGGCTACTTCACCCCTCTTTGGGAAAAGAGGAGATTACGTTCTGGTTCTAAAAGCAGCGCACTGTGCTCTCTGCAGCAACGTGGAGATTTCAGTGTATTGCTTTGATTAATGGTTTTAATGCAGAAATCGCAACACCTATTGCTGAAGCTCTAAATGTAGGGAGGCATCAGTAGGTTACGGAAAGTGAAATCTTATTATCAGCACTTGTCTTCTGAAGTGAATCAATCTGTTGTTTCTGAAGCGGCACGCGCAACGGACCGGCCAGGCCTGAGATACAGTGGCTTAGAAAGCCAGGATTGTTTCACCCATTTTCCATGGGAAGAAACTTTTAACTTGCAGCGTTTGAGAAGTAGAGCCCTGTCGGTACTTAGATTTTTTTGAACGTGGTGTATATATTATGTGTGTATAATATCTAATGCTTCGGTGCTTTAGAGTATGACTCGGCCTGTTGGCACCGGTAGGTGGGTAGTTAACTTCTCTGGGTGAAATATATCCTGAAACCTTCACAGCAGGATACTTGTGCTTGTCTTTTATACGATTGCTGTTGTCTCCAGTGGTGGAAAGGTGGATTGTTTTGAGGTCAGCTCCAGTATTAAGAGAGTTATTTATACTCAGCAATCGCCTTTATAAACACAGTGTGATGTGACTTCTCGTTTGAGATTTTTAAAGATAATGTTCTGAGTTTTCTTTTGTTGAGATGCATACAGACTTACAAAATAGGTTCAGTAAGAAAATTCATTTAATGCTTCCCATAGAAGCTTAAAATGTTACTAACAAGCCAAAAAAGATAGATTTAGCTTTTCACTCTTATGGAGAATCAGGTTTTCTATATGTAATGCATAAGCATCATAGTAACTCACGGAATGTTTTTTGTCACCTTTTCATATAAAACTTTAATTTACACCTTATATCCATCATTAATTGGATATAATCTTATAATCTTATTCTTCGGCCAGGCGTAGAAGACAATATCAGCTGACTTTACATGGGATATTCTACGTTGTGTTTTAGTCAGGAGCTGCAGAAGACAAAACTTTGGCAGAAAATATTCAGCTAAGCTTGAAGGTAATGAAATGGAGAGTTGATAACGTTTGTCTGTAGTTTGATAGTTTCTCTGTACATCTGAATTATTCCTTTCACAGTAATAAGGATTTAGCATGATCATTGATAAGACTGATATCTCACCAGCACTCTTCTTAAATATTCAGTGTATTTAAAGTAAAAAAAGAAATTCCAACTGTATTAATATTTCCAGAGTAGTAAACCAGCTGTTTTTAAGAATCCTTTTTCAATTGACAGAATATCAGTTACACTTCAAAATCAGGTGTAACAGAAACAAATTGGTTTGTTCTGAAAGGAAAGGAGGGGAAAATTAGCGGAGTAATATGAGTAAGTTCCTGGGTGACAACATCCTAATGAATCTTCACATACCAAACCTGGGACAACTTTTTACGTAGTGTTACCATAGTAGAAGGATTCACTTGTTACCTCAGATCCAGCCAGCCCTTAATTATCAAAGTATAGGGAATATTTTTTATCTTTTGGAACAATAATGAATGAATATTTTGTGTTTCCGTTTGACCAATCATTTCATCTTTAACACAAGAAGCCTCTCAGACAGAAGTTTTTGAGACAAGCATGTTTCCATGGTGGGGTCTGGCTGTGAGAGTTCCTCACTAGCTTAGTTAAGCAGGAAATAGGTAATTACATATTGTGCATAGTTAAGCAATTCCTCAGTTTCTTTTTGTCTACCAAGTTTTTCCAGTTCTGAAGTTAAAAAATGATTTGTTGAAACTTACTGGAACTAAAAGGAAGAGAAATTGATATAGTGAAATTATAATTTTAAGGATGAATGACAAATTCATAGCAGGGACGACTTTTCAAAAGGTACAAAAAGTGAACTCTGCAAACCTAGGAAATACACCAATAACTGGGTCCACGTTAGAGGTGCAGACTGTTTCAGCTGAAGCCTGTGTAGTTAGATATAGCTGCTTATAGGACAAAAGTTGTGCATAGACAAAAACCTTTGGAACATTGCATCTGCTCAATATTTCTCTCTGATTTCTTAGAGACTTAGATTTGCAGAATAATTGGTGTCATCCAGTGCTAACTCTTACTGGGAAATCTGCTCCGATCCTCAGAGGGATCCCGGCACCCCATGACTGTTACTAAAAGAATTCTCACTATTTCTATTTTCTCATTGTTTCATCAGATGCTGAGTCAGCTACTGGTTATATGATGGTGGTCATTATTCATGATTGCTAGTGCATAGTGACAAAGGAGAAGGAAAAGGTTGAGGTTCTGAACGCCTTCTCTGCCTCAGTCTTTAATTGTGTCTGGCTGCCCAGCCCCTTGAGCTCTAAGCCAGGGATGGGGAGCAGAATGAAGCTCCCATAATCCAAGGGGAAATGGTTTGTGACCTGCTACACCACTTAGATGCACCAAGGCTATGGGGCTGGATGGGATCCACCCAAGTGTATTGAGGAAGCCGGTGGAGGTGCTCACCGAGCCACTTTCCACCATTTATCAGCAGTCTGGCTAACTGGGGAGGGTCCCTGTTGACTGAAAGCAGATGTGATGCCCATCTACAAGAAGGGCTGGAAGGGGCATCCTGGGGACTACAGCCCTGTCAGCCCAACACTGGTGCTGGGGGAGATCATGGAGCAGATCACCTTGAGTGCCATCACACGGCATGTAGAGGACAACCAGGGCATCAGCCCAGTCAGCATGGGTTTATGAAAGGCAGGTCCTTCTTGACCAACCTGATCTCCTCTTACGACAAGGTGACCTGTTTAGTCACTGAGGGGGAAAGTCGGGGGATGTTGTTTACCAGGACTTCAGTAAAACCTTTGACACTGCAGGTATACTTGGGGACACTTTGCATTTGCAGTACAACAGCCGTTTACAGACCGAAGGTGATACACGAGGTCAGACAGGTAGCAGCAAACACATACTAATTTATTTTAAACTTCCTCACATGTTGTCTTTCTGAATTGGGTGTAAAGGAGACTGTTGTTAAATATAGAAACTAAGCATTTGGACCTAAAGGTTTCTTGATTTAGTAATAGCACAATATTCCATATGAGATAGGTAGAGAGAGAAAGAAGCTGTCAAACACATTATGCTTACCCGTGTGATGACTCCGGTTTAGCGGATAGACGAGTGAAAGTAGCGACAGACCGTCTTTAAAAACCAGCAATAACAAAGATATTATTCTTATATCTCCTCATCTAGTATTGATTGTATTGGAAAGCTATTGTATTGGTGCTTTGGGACATGGTCTCGTGGTCATGGAGGTGCTGGGTAGAAGGCTGGACTTGATGATCTTGGAGGTCTTTTCCAACCTTAATAATTCTATGATTAAGTCATTTATCTTATAAGAAATGTTAAAAAACTCCCATCAAATGTTGAATTAGAGAAACAACATGAAGAAGCTTGTTTATTAATACAGAAGAGTTGTCATGTTTTACATTTAAACATTAAAGAAATCCTTTTCTGTCCAGGCTGGGATCAATGCCATCTGGTCTCTTGGATCATCCCAGTTGAAAATAATGTGTGCTTCTTGCCATCAGTCAAAACTTAACTAATTTAAAAAAGAAAAAGAACTTCAACAGAGTGCTATTTTCCAGTGAGTGAAAGACAGCAGTATATCCCTTGTACCATTTCTTTATGGCTCTTCTAACGATAGTGGTAGTTTTGCTGAGTGGAGCTCATTTATCTTCGTGTGCAGTGGTACCTTATGGGGACTAAATGTGTAATATTCTGGAACTATAGAGCTGTCACCTTCCTGGGCTGTTCTTTGTAAACAACTTGATTAAACGGAATGTCATTAGGACAGTTGCTGGGCTTTTGCTTCCTTGTAAGAGTTGCTATGTTTGTTGGTAATCCCTCTTCCAGGCCTCCCCACAAATGAGAGCTCTGGAAAAAAATCTTTACGATGGCGTTTGGTAGAACAGGAAAGAAATAATAAACTTGAGAAGAGCTATTTAATCAGGGGGAGCCCCACCGGTTACCTATCTGCAGCTCCTCAGCTTTGCATTAAAATGTTAATTGAGCGCTGCTGCAGGATGGTCCCAATCCTCTTGGTTTGGAGCATCCTCGACACTAATGGGAATTAGTTCGGTTTGCCTGGGAGGCAGAACTGACGCTCCCGCCTGCGCACCCTGCTTTGCCACCGCTGCCGGGGAATCGGGACTTTTCTCGTGATGGCAGTTGTACACTTAGTAAAATCAAGTTTTATTTATTCTAGTCCGTGTGCACACTTTTAATTTTTGCCACGACACAAGTGTGTGAAAACCGTAAACTGCAGATTTCAGGGTTTCAAAGTGAGGTTGAGCAGGAGTCGAGCTGACACGAAGGACAGTGTGCACCTTAGCAGTTCCCTCCCACACACTCTGTACCTGTTGGCTGCCTATCTTCCTTCCCTTTCTCCACACCACACTGGGTTCAAGACTCCTGGGAAAGAGTCAGACCACTTAGCCAGCCGCTGAGGAGAGGAAAGAGCCCCAAGGCAGTTCTGGATCAGAGGGCTAGACACTCATGCTGCCTGGAGCCTCCTCTTCTTCTCAGCTGAAGTCTGCTCCTTCTCTGACAAGAAGTCCCTTGTGTCCCTCTCTGCTTGCTCCCCTTCACCCCTTCCCCCAAGTGCTGAACAGTCTGCTGTCCCAGCAGCTGCCCCTGGGGAGGGGGTCACAGAACAACAGCCTATTCCACGTTCCTCTGGAAGGAACTGTACTTTTATAACACATTGTGGAAAACAATCACTAATAAGGATGCTAAGACACAGCAGATAAAGCACACGAATCTAACTTAATTTAATTTTTGTGCATATGATTTTTGCCATTAAATGAAAGACTAAATAACATTTGTGAAAGACCAACTTACAAAAAAGTAGCTATGTGTGTGCCTTTGTTTCTTCCTTCAACCCCCTTCTCCAGATGAAATTACGGCTGGTGTGGACATCATCTCAGTGTAGTCTGCAAAGAATGCTGGGAAAGGACATAGATGGTCTTTATAAGATAATAAATTTTCAGTTGGTTCACGTTGAAATGATTTGACAAGGACAGCGTGTTTGTCTCTGGTTCGAAAGATTGGAACCTGCCTATAGAAACCTAAATTGATTTGATTTCCAGCTCTCTTATCTTAAAATGTTTAGAAATAGGAAAGTTTTTATGATTTATTACTTGAAAGCCATCAAGTCTCCTGCTGGCAAAATGAAGTAGCAGTACATACCTGGCAACCCCACGTTCTGCCAACCTGTAAATACAACCATTGTAAAATTTTATTTGTGGGAAGTTTATCGGATCACAACAACCCCAGGCAATGCCACAGGCCTGGGGAGGAGTGGCAGGAAAGCTGCCTGGTGGAAAAGGTCCTGGGCGTTCTAGTCTACAGCCGGCTGAATGTGAGCCACCAGTGTGCCCAGGTGGCCAAGAAGGCCAACAACATCCCAGCTTGTATCAGGAATAATGTGGCCAGCAGGACTAGGGAGGTGATTGTTCCCCTGTACTTAGCACTGGTGGGGACACATCTTGAATACTGGGTTCAGTTTTGGGCCCCCAGCTACAGGAAAGGCAGTGAAGTGCTGGAGCATGTCCAGAGAAGGACAGTGAAGCTGGTGAAAGATGCAGAGAACAAGTCTTACGAGCAACAGCTGAGGGACCTGGAGAAAAGGTGGTTCAGGGGAGACCTTCTCACTCTCTGCAGCTACCTGAAAGGAGGTTGTAGAGAGGTGTGGGGGGTCTATTCTCCCATGTAGCAAGTGGCAGGACAAGTGGAAATTACATGAAGTTGCTCCAGGGGAGGTTTAGGTTGGATATTAGAAAAAATTTCTTCTCTGAAGTGGTTGTCAAGCCCTGGAACAGGTTGCCCAGGGAAGTGGTGGAGTCACCATCCCTGGAGGTATTTAAAAGATGTGTGTAGATGTGGCACTCAGGGACATGGTGACCTGGCAGTGCTGGGTTAATAGTTGGACTTGATGACCTTGAAGGTCTCTTCCAGCTGGAATGATTCTATGATTTTACAGTGGCAGAGGTTAGAAGGGAACTCTGGAGATCGTGGAGTCCAACCCCCCTGCCAGAGCAGGGTCACCCAGGGCAGCCCACACAGCAACAGAGCCAGGTGGGGTTGGAAAGTCTCCAGAGCAGGAGACTCCACAGCCTCTCTGGGCAGCCTGGGCCAGGCTCTGTCACTCTCACAGTGAAGAAGCTTTTCCTCGTGTTGAGGTGGAACTCCCCGTGTTTCAGCTTGCTTTTAGCCATGTCCCAATCTACTGCTTGTTTTTAGCACTCTGGATACTTTGGTATTTGAGCAAGAAGAATAAATTTAAACAAAGGACCAATGTATTGTCTCGTGCTTCTCAGTGCATGATTTTCCAACGCCAGCAGATTTACAAGTTCCTATGGCCTTTCACAGAAAGTCCCAACGAGAGATTTTTCAGGAGATATTCTTCAGAGATACCTGCTTTCAGAGATATCTTTTGAGAATACCTTAAAAGTTTATCTGACATAGAGCAAATCCCCTACAAGGTGAAGGCACTCAATCCAGGAAAGCTTTGGAAGCCACAGGTGAGATGCATTGAGGAGGAGGGGAGATGATGTTCATCAGCTGGTGCAAGGGCTGGCCTGGGACTCTGCTCACCTGCTGGTCAGTCTTCTGCAGTCTGTGTGAAGAGGTGGGTCTTGGAGGAAGGACTTGGCTCTTCTCCCTCAGCTCATTACCACCGGACAAAGAAAGTGTGTAATTTAAGAGAGATACCTATTTTTTCCTGTCTTCTGTGTTGTAGAAACTTTGCACCACCAGGAAAAAGAGGAAGCTCTGTAGCTGTCTTGGAAAAACTGCTCTGTTGCTGGAGGCTGATGGCATCCCAGGCTGCTCTGACCAGCAGTAACTGACTACAGCCGAGAAGTGATCTTCGTCAAGGTACAGTGCATGGAGTTTGTGACTCTCTTACTGCGTGGCTGTTATTTACAAATGCAATGGTGGGAAGGTTCCTCTGCAGCGAGATGTGTGGATGAATTTGTGTTTTTATAATGTGCTGTTACTCAGTGTGTGTTTATCAAAGGTGTGGTCAGGTACGTTCTTTGGAGGTGGTGAACTGAGGGCGGATGTGTTAGGACAGTTATTTAAAAACCTGGGATCCACCATCTGTGGGTTTCTGCTGCAGCAGTTATGTTTTCTCCTTGCTGGCTGGCAGGGAATAGTTTACACTGGTCTCATTTCTTGAGTTTGGTCTTTTTTTTTCTTTTTCATATATCTTAGTTTTATGTTGTTGTGGTTTCTGTGTTTCTTCCCTGCAAAAGCAGTGTGCTGGTTTTAACACCCGATAGCTGTACTGAGCTTAACCTAAGTGTAGCTGTACAGCAGCACAGAGCTGAGTAATGCTCTAGGAGAGTGGAGGTTGTACTGGTGTTCTTGCTGAAAGTGCTGGGGGAGGCTTGCTCTGTTCCAGTCCAGTGTTCCCAGGCAGCTGTGGGTGTGTGCTGCCTGTACAGGCATGGGAAGAGAGGAGCATGCCTCCCCATTTGCTGAGAGGGCAGCTATGTCTGTGGACTGTGCATTTGCAGTAAACCCA
>JAAGNO010024963.1:58676-89056 GCA_033439905.1 Ceryle rudis
TTTATAAAATCTCATTAGGAAACTGGAGAAAAACTTTAGTGGGAGAATGTGCTTGGTTGGCACCGTTGTCAGTGCTAGCAATTTTTTTTTTAATGCTACTCATATGATACTTAAGGATTTCCTAAATCCTTTTTGGATTCATATGGATAGTTTTAAAAAAAAGAGAATTCTAAAAATGAATTCTAGCAAAATAATGGCAGAGAAAACTGGATTAAAATTGTACCCCAAATATTGTAATCAAAGCATTTAAAATAAATCCTATACTTCCTTCATAGATACTGAATTAGGCTGTTGTATGGTAGTTTGGTTGGGTTTGGGTTTTTTTCCTTCAACTTTCAGGGCTGTCTTCCCACCAGGGAATTGGCAAGTTCCCTTTTCAGAGTGATGAAAGTCTGAACCTTTTAATGTTGAAATCTTAGGGACCAGTAACAGAATGCATCAGAAAGAGGTTATTTTACACTTGTTACTTGTGTGGACAAGTTAGGAAATTTTTAATTTGATTCAATTTTTTTCCTAGTTAAATTTCTGTAGCACAATGTTTAGCCAAATAGTATTGGTTGCTCTCAGATGCAAATGAGTTTCATGTGCATTTTACTTTCTTCTGAAGCTGACAAAATCCCTTCTATGCTGAAGTATCCCAAAACCAATCATTTACTTTTTTCATGGGATGTTCCCCACCACCCCTACACAAACCTGTCCAGCTGCTGTCCAGGTGCCCAACCTTGGTGGCTGGCAGAGAATATCCTTGTCCAGCTAGGGTGGATAGACCTTAGATAGGTATAAACCACTCTGGTCATCTTCTGGTGGTACAGCAAGACAGTCAAATGAACATAGAAGGGCAGTTCCAATAGGTTTGGGGTTTGTTGCTTTGTGTGAGCAAACTGTGAGAAACGTACTTTGGGTATTACAAAAATGAAGAGTTTAGAGCAGTGTTAGTAGAGACATGTGAAAGGCTCTCCCAGTTCAGAATGTAACTAAACAGTATCAGTGTGGATCAAACAAAACTCCTCCAGTAAACCACTTCTAATCAAAGAACCACGGCACGTACGTACAGTCCTTGGAAGACTTGCATGACACGCCACACTTACGTGACTCTGGCATTTTGTGTAGCGATGTCTATAAAGTTCCATGCAGTGTATGTCGTGAAAATACATTGCACATACTAATTTTTATGCAGTGTCAAAAGGTATTTTTTATTTTTTGATAAAGAGAGTAAAAAAAAAAAAAAGTTAATCTATTTGTAGTCCTTTATTTGGAAAGATTTTCTGTGTCTTTTCTAAACAACGTTACCAAAAAAACCCCAAACATTAATATTGGTCCTCATGACTAAATTAGAGGCTATGGATCCACCTATTTCAAGGAAATTGCCATGATTTTTCTTGACGTGTTCTTATAATTGGAATACACCAAAACATCTTTAGGAGTTCTCTGTCCCGAGAGCAGTTATCTGCTCTTAACTATTTGGCAATGTATTAGTAAAATTTAAAAAAATTGAAAGCTTTTCTGGCTCTACTTTAATTTCATGTCTTTACTTCCATATCCTGGTCAGTACTGAAGGATTATCATTCTTCTCTAAGAAGAAAAAAATAAAATGCCTATTAATACAAAGCTTAGAGTCAGGTTTTCAGAGTGATTTCCTGTTATAAAAGGAGAAATATTCTTTATGATGACCTTAAGTCTGGAAAGCACTCAAACTACTGCTGCATTTACACCTCCTGTTCTTTTCTGGCCTATTTATTTTCTTTAAATTCATTTTACGTACTTTACTGGCTTGACAATGGGAGAAAAGTCTTGTTAAAAATCTTTTGTAACTTTGCTTGCCCCATGTCCGGGCTCTTAAAATATCTCCTCTTTGTTCTTATGCACACGTGCACAATGGGGACAAAGCAGTGAGGTTTAAGACCTGTATTTTTCAGCAAAGCCATACCATATTCTGATCAAAATTGTGACAAAAGGAACAGAACCCTTAAGGGTTTTTATTGTGGGGGCTTTTTTTTTTAATAGTTGTTTGTCTGGTTTATCTTTTTCTTTTAATCTCTTGTTTCTGTAATCTCTAGAGAGCTCTTTTGTGAGCTGTAGTGTTTATTCTTTTTAATAGAAACTTTTTGGATATGTTTATGTCTCCAAATTATGTTTTGTAATAGCTGAAGAATACAAGAATAGAAGTCTCAGTTCATTTTACATCTAGCTCTTTTCTCATTATATACCTGGTACAGAGACAGCTTTTTGGGGATTGATATAAAGCTCTTAATTCTCAAGATGTAATTCATCCTCCCTTGGATGGAGGTTTGTGAAAAGGGCTGGCCCTTGCCAGGTTGTGCTGCCTGCTGAGCAGAGCTTCCTTCCCAAACAGCTGCCTGCACCTCCAAGTCAGGGAACTCCAGTGTAGCGATACCCTCATCTAGAAGCCTGCAGTGTGTTGGTCTAGGGCTGCTACTGCGACCATTAATATCATTGTTGGGATATATGCAAGCAGTGCTAAGAAGGCAGTAATGTTCTTCACCACACACATTCACTTGCTCTCTAGAGGTAACTGCTGGTTTTATTGCCTACACTTGTGACATAGCCCCTTGGGCTGGCTCCTGGGGGGTCTGTCCAGCTCAAGTAAAATTCCTGGTGAACAAACAAGGTGGGTAGGATGGCTGGATGTGTTCTTGCTGGGCCAGCTCTGTCTTGCACCCATGCCAGAGACTCCTATCCAGTCATTCCTGCCCTTCCCTTGAGAGGACTCTGAAGGGTCACGGCAAAGAGTTTCTCTGAAGTGCTGCTATGGACTTGCTGAGTGCCAAGGAAATGCTTGTCACTGAAACAAGGATTACTGACTCTTCTTGGAGGCCACTGTTGATTGCAGTGGTAATACTGTAGTTTCTGGGCCAAGTAATACAGTATTAGTCTGTATTGAACATCTGTTGCAAGTTACGTGCTATAGAATCAAGTCATCTTGGTAGCTGAGTATTTTGAACCATTTCTTCTGCAGTAACACTCGCTGGTTTCCTTGGGAGTTTCAGATTAATGGTGTGGTACAGTGTATGCATGCTGATAGAAAGGTGGCAAATACATGTAAATTATCCCTTTTTTATTTTAAAAACTCAAACTTCACAAAGATAGACTTTTTTTTTCCTACCACCTTATGCAATTCCCATGGATCAGTCAAAGCCTGACAGAAAGAAATGTCCTAATCTAATCCACATATGCTTTGTGCTATCAATCCAATGACTCTGGGTGGGGTTCTTTCTATGTGTACGTTCTGAAGAGTCCTAAACCAAATTACCATGTGATACTGTTTCAGACACGATAATTTTGTGCCATTGAAGCAAAGCAAACTGTAAATTGCAAAATAAAGAATAAACCCATAATTACTGCTTTCATTTATTCATACCATATTAATGCAATATAATTATCTGGCAGGCAGGATTTTATGAATACTCAACAGAAAGCCACTGAATGGTTGTTCTAATGAACACATAAAACCTAACACTTTAAAGGAGTAAATCACATTTTGTTACTTTTAAAGTGACAAACGCCTTTGAACTTTATAGTTGGAAATAGTGTATTTTGGCACCCCGCAAACGGCTCTTCAGAGCACTCGGGCTTGGAAATATTTTGCAATGGACCGAAGTGCCAGTGGGTACCATATGGAGATTTTTTGCAATGTGCTTGTGCTGGTCAATATATTTTTTTTTTATCGTGCATTTTGGCCTCTTAAAAAATTCTTAAGGAGTCGGGACCCTAAATAAGGCTTCAGGCTTGGATGACATACAAATCCTGAAAGACAGAGGTGTTTGAGTGCACAGAGAAACGACAAAAGCCAGCACAGCTTGAAAAGGAATCCCAAGATATTATAAAAAATGATAATTTTCCTGTTTTATATTGTTTATTGTAAAGGATCGAAGTTCTCTTCACGGTGTGTGTGTAGTCTGGTTTACGTTGCGTTACGTGACCATAACTGTTGCAAGAGGGGAGAAAGTAGCCATAAGGACTGGATTCGCTCCAGACATTTCCTCAAGGAGAGGAAGCACAAAGGGTTGGTTCCCTATTGAAAACTCATCCCCCAAAAAAGAAAAATAAATAAAGGGCTCTCCTGGTCTTCCTGAGAGAACCTGTGATGCGATGTTATTTAAGGAAACATTTCACTAATTGTTGCCACCTTCGCATAGCCCTAAAACACCCTTTAGGGTATGGAATATGGAATTAAGCCACAACCCTAACTGACCGAGTTAATTGTAAAGTGTGTGCAGAATGGGTAAGAAAGCCATCAACACAAACGTCTGAAGTTCAAGGGATACAAAACTTTCTTCTCCAGGAATTCCCCTTTAACCCCTATCACCCCATGTGCAAACTGTCAGTACGTGGCACATCAGAGCAGTGACCCGATCGCGGAGAGAGGCACCACGTATTTAATTATTTCTTCTCCACAATTGATGCTTAAAGGACTGTTTATTAGGCTAAAGATTTGGGGTTTTTGTTTTTAATGTTCTTTCCTCTTGTCCTTTGAGGAAAGGTCTGCCTTCAAAACAGCCTCGATTCTGAATTATTTCTGTGTTGCCCTCTGGGATAAGGAATGACATCAAAAACATGCAGTGCTTGTGCAGTGTGCTACTGGTGACTGGGCTGTCACCTGTACCGTGGCTCTGTGGATGTGGATTCAAAGCCAAAGATGGAGAGGAATCTTTCAATTGAAGAAATGATGTTCTAAAGCTGTATTCAAACATTTCAATATAAACTACAGGGGAAAAAAACCCAACACTGTCACTCAAACCTTCATTAACGGCCAAATATCTTTCCTATAATCCAGTATGTGAACCGATGCCAAACATTCAGCACCTTAGGAAAAAAAGCCTGAGTGTGCGGTGGACTCTAATATTCTTTAAATAAAAATTGCATGCCAGAAGTTCTCAAGATGTGAAACGATGTGGTCAGGTGGCTCTGTGAAAGAACAGCTATGATCTTCTCTAAACCAGCTTTAATATAAGCTAAAGCCATTTTCTGTTAGAGGAGTTCCATGCACTGGGAGGCCAAGGAAGCTCATTTTCCTTAATTCTCAGCCTAAAACACTGGTGCAAGTGCAACTCGCCAAGCCAACCAAACACATCCACAATGATTTCTGCATAAGTGTAGAGCGACGTGAGAACTGAGATGTTATTATTTAGCATTTGTGGGGAAAGGAGATGTTTTATTTGCTATGTCAAGGACTGGCTCCCCTGAGAGAGAGAAACCGCTCACTGAAATGTCTAAACTTTTACAATACGTTGGTACGGCAGCAGCATTAAGCAGGTAGTTGTTATAGCAACAATTGTTTGCAATTTTTGGCAAATCTTAAGCGATTTCTAATTTACATTTCTTAGGAGACTTGGGTTATGATTATGGCAAGCAAAGATTCATAATTTGCAAAGGAAAAGCAAAAAAGAATTTCACTTAACTGAGGGAATTGCCGCAGCAGTGCTGTGAATTTAGCAGGCCTCGAGTTAAGGAGTTAACTGAACCTGAAAATGTACTTTTCCAAGGCCTAGGGTGCTAGCCTTTATCAATGAAGTACTAGTGAGCAAAGAAAATAGTGCCTTTTTTTTTTTTAACTTAATATTAGCTTCTCTTGAGTCCTCCCTACATTATGTTAAGTATTTTTTTTTTTCCAAATGCTAGAAACTGCTGAAAACCATTTAGCAATATGCAGTGGCTGTTTGAACCAGGCCCTTTAAACCAGCAAAGATTTACAAGAGCGAGGTCTTGATTCCCCAGGCCAGTCAATGACATTTTGGATAAAGCTATTATGCCTCAGGCTGTGGAGGTCAAAATAGATTTTTTTTTTTTTTTCCTGCTATTGCCAACAGATTTGTTTCAAACTACATTTATATCCATACTCCAAATCTGGCTGCTTACCGTTAATCAGCCCTCCCCGCTGTCAGTTTAGTTGGAAGGTGGCAGAACCCCAAGCCTGGTTGTGAGGCTGTGGGAGATGGGACCGTGACTATTGAACCGATAGCTGTAATGGAGAGGGCACGAGGGACCTGCGAGTGCCCCAGAGACTGGGATGCGTGTGCTGCACCTGGCCCTGTTTCAGCAGCAAGGAGTGGGCAGGATCTTGCTCTTATTCTCAGGCTGTTATCTTGAAAAGTGCGCTCTGCTATTTAATTTTAAGCTCTTGTTCATTCAGTCCAGACCCAACTTGAAGCCCTTCTGAAGGGAGCATGACATGCTGCTCGTGTGTTTAACAACTGGGAATGCTGGGTGCTGTGGCCAGCAGAGGATGGGTGGGATGGGGCACAGTGTGGTTGTGGTTTGTTGTCTTTGCGTTCCCTGCTCCCTCTTGGCTGGAGACTTGGTGTGACCTGTTATATTACTCACATCTGCATAAGAGGGATCTCCCCAGAACTGCTGGCTACTCTTTGCTTTCTTGATCCTGGTGGATGTTCAGGTGAGGTTAAAAAAGGTCATCAGAATAAGAAAGCCCTCACAAGCTCTTGTGTCACTTTCTGGCTGGAGCAGATTTAGCAGTGTTAAAGCTCCCTAGCTCCTCCTATGGCTGGTCCTCAGAGCACTGGAGCAAGGCTGTGGGACTGCCTGTGTTAGCAGACGCTTCGGAAGGATGAGGCTCCAGTCCTGGACTCCTTATCTGTCAACTAGGCATCTGTATTGTAAGCTAGAATAGGAAAAGTTAGTAACAAGTTAATCTAACTGGCTTCTGTGAACCCCACTCCATGTGAAATTTTGGGGGGATTTTTTTGTTATTGTCCATTATTTTCCTGCTGTTGAGCAGGTCACTTTGATCAGCGTGCATGTTTGGAAAGCTCTGAGAAGAATGTAAGTGCCTTCTGGACGGCATGAAGCCTAAGATCTCTTAACAAAGCTTGTTAAACTCCCTGCTGGTGTTTGCCTATGTTCAGGGTGATGTCTTTTCGGTTCAAAATAGTTTCTCCTTGGGACAGCTACTTTCATCTGGAGACTATTTCTTTCATGTGGACACAGTTTATGATGCTGTAACTACTTCGCGTTCTGCTACAGCATCTATTTTTTAAATTCCCTTTCTGTTCTTGTAGTTTGTCAAAAATTAATCTGCTTTATAACCTGGCAAATTTATTAAGTAACCTGACAGAGGCTGTTTGGTTTCTGTATTACCAAAACGTTGTTCTCCAGCTGTACCTTTATGGATGTGTTTTGGTTTGGATTCCTGTAGAATTTGTGCTGAGAACCAGTCTTGAGAAGTGGTTGGTGTGATGGCAACCACGACAGTACCCTTGTTTTCCTGGGAAGGCTTGTCTCTTCTCCTCTAATACATTAGAAGGCTATCAATTTACACTTTGCTATTTTTACTCTGTTGTCTTACAGTTGGGAATATGTTCTATTTAGATACATTTCAGTAGTTTAGCAATTGTCCCTACGGTTTTTACCAGCTCTGGACACAGGTACTATTCTATCCAAAGACCTGTAAAGTTCTTGCTGTAGTGTTTTGAACCAATTTGCAGCTGCAGAGAAAAATACTTTGGTCTGTAACAGAAATAATTCAGAAAAATTCACATAACTTTTTTTCTCATCTTGTATTGCAAACGTGGTTAAGAAAAACAGAACTTCTAATCCTCTCGCCTGGCAGCCAGTAAAGTGATTTTCCTAAATTACCTTTTCTGTGGATTGCGCAGTTCTTGGCCATTCAGAATGGCTGTTCAGCAGGGTGAAGTTTTCATTTATACTGTCTTTAAGATAGGTCTAAGACACCCCAGGTTTTGTTAAGCCTAGTTTAGCTCTAGGTTTCCTGCTACGCATTGATGGGCTCAATGAGATTTGGGTTTGTTGGTGGGGTGGTGTTTTGTTTGCCCTTTCTGTTTTTTAATTTGGCACCCTTACACGTAAGACTGGCAAAGAAACTGTCCTGGGGTAGGTGTCTAGGGACAGCCACACAGATGCTCCTGCCTTTTCCTGAAGTGTTCCCTCGGCTCTTTAACACTTGAAACAAACACTTACCTTCTCATACTGTCTGATTCTTTAGCGTCTGATTATTCTTTCTGCAATTTTCATGAATAGCCTTGCTCTTAGTACTTGTGGCACTTCAACCGTGAGCAGGCCAAAATTGAATAAATAATGCAGAAAAGGAATAGTTGTGGTAAAGGCAAGCTGAATTCAGTTTATCCCGAGCAACCTAGAACCACTGCGAGATGAAGGGATTCCGCCAGTTCAGAAGATAGAACCTCTGTTATGTATTGTGGGCGTACATGGTCCATGAGCCCGTACAGCTTTGCTTGGGAGCACCAAGTATAGTTGTCCAGAGGGAATTATGAACCTTTAAGTAAGGTCCACTGGCTATAGGTGCCTTTAACTTCTTGCTCTTACAAAGTAAATCCATTTCTTAGGCTGACTGTTCCCAGACTGTCCCAAACCAGCTGCCCACTGGTAACTGAAAAGAGGGAGGGAGCTGAAGGCCAGAGGGTTGTGGGAAGGAAGGAAGGATCCAAAAGCTCATGGGTTTCTGCTCTGCTGATCCATCCACGGCAGCTCCTGCTCAAAGGGAAACAACGCTCATGGTGATGTGCTGAGGTGGCAAATCCTCCCTTTGCAGCACCGGCAGGTGTTGGCATTTTCTGATGCCTGGTTGGCTTTACTCTCAAGATTTGCTCCCTGTTGGTAGTTCGTATCTGGGAGCCGTAAGGTGAAAATGATGGCTTAATAGCGAGCAGGTTCTTGAGTGTTTCTGTCAAAATATAAAACTTTGAAGGCAGTAAGTCTGCATGTGATGTTCTAATGGAAGGGGCCTTTCTTGCTCCCCTACCAAATAGCATGGATTTGAAACGTTGCACGGGTCTGGATTGGCTGGGAGCATCCACACTGTATTTTATTTCTTGATCTGTCTCAGAACTTTGTCTTTCTCTTGTCTGTGACTTTATAAGGACTACACTGGGCTGCAGTGTTGCACTGTGTGAGGGGTACTTCTTCCTAACCTTGCTGCTTGATC
Source organism: Ceryle rudis (assembly GCA_033439905.1). NCBI lineage: Eukaryota > Metazoa > Chordata > Aves > Coraciiformes > Cerylidae > Ceryle > Ceryle rudis. The sequence goes on from JAAGNO010024963.1 coordinate 67,615, forward strand.
CAAGACTTAAACGTTGAGGTTCTCTTCCTCCTTCATCTGCTGAAACCAAAAGTTTCTCTGTTAATTGGTAGCTAAGAAAAAAACCCCTCCCACTGGTCTGACTGATGGTATAGTAACTCTATCAGTCTGGGCAGCGCTTTGGTTTTTCTTTTTTTAATTGAAATTAAATACATCACTGTTTTGTTTTTAATTCTGAATTATAAAGCTGAAATTTCTCACAGGCTTCACATTGTCAGAAGTGCTCCTAGGACAGAAATGATTTTTAGTTGACTTAAGAGCTGAAGCATGATGTTAGGAAAGAATAAGACTTAGTTTCTAACGCTAGAAAGTTAGTATTTCTAAAATTATCTTTGCTACAAAACTTAAGCTAAAAGTTCTACTTATTGACTTGGTTTTATTGAGTAGAAAAAAATTGATCCAATGATATTTGACTTTAAAAAAAAATAAATAATCATTGTATTGGCAACTTTCTTAATTTTCTGATTTAAACAGCACCCCCTTCACCCCACCCCTGTTTTCTTCCCTCATTAATCCTCTGTAGAATGACATCTGTAATCACAGATGAAGTATGAAAAGTAAACTTCAGTCAATGCCTTTTTCTTCTTGGAAATATGTTGCCACCGTTGCCTTAGCTCATAAGCTGTGACCGTACACAGGTTGTGTTTCTGGGTCTGTGGGTGCGGTGCCTGTTCACAGACTGGCACCCTCTTTCCTGGGGGTTTGACTGTCATTGTTGTGTTCAACTTGGCTAAGCAGGTGGTGGAATAAGCTCAACTTTATCTCTGTGATCAAGTTAAATGTTGTTAAAAAACTTCCTAAATCTTGGGAAATGCTGTGGGCTTTATTCCTCTAAAAATTGATAGGGTTGACCAATGTCAAGCGTGTTGCAATTGCTATTCAGGTTAATTTGGAGGCAAAAAATAGTCGATATCTTCAGTATAGAAAACAATCTTTAAAAACAAAGGTGGAATTGTCATGAATATTGCAGAATGTAACTGTAGTTCCACGATAAATCGGGTGAACAAATACTTTAACTCATACTGTCTATTTAGGACTGGCCTTTATATGCCTACATGTCGTAATTTACCCATTTGGTGGTAGGTGAGTGAATTGAAGGCAAGGAACTGTATTTCCCCTAAATTAAGGAACAGGATAGTTAGCAACTCCAGATCTATCTACCCTACCTACCCTGATGTGTTGCACTGTTGCCACACCAACCCAAAGCTATTTGGGTTTCTGCTTGAGCTGCGATGTTACTGTTCTGCATTTTGTTCTCGCTGGAGTGGATGGGGCGCTCAGTGCCGTGGTCTGGCTGATGTCAGGGTGTTGGGTCATAGGCTGGACTCGATGATCTTGGAGGTCTAGTCCAGCCTCAGTAATTCTGTGATTGAGTCACTTCTCTGACTATGAACAGCTGAAAATTTGGACCTGAAGTCCAAGATGAGGAAGAGGACGAGGGGCCAGCACTAGGTGCATTACTCCAGACACAAATCTGGTGCTTTTGACTCTTTCTGCAAGGTGAGAGTTCCTATAACTCGGGATATCATGTGAGCTGTTTCACATGACCTGAACAAGTCTCTGACTTGTTTGTACCCCTGGCCCTTCTTGCTCACCCTCCTTTTTCATCACTTGTATAACTTCATTTCAGATATTTCTGCAGATAAACTCCTTTGCAAGCTTATCACTGTGGGGACCCTGAACCTCATACTCCTGAGGAACAAATACTGGCTTTAAAAAGACCAATAAGCAAGTTGTAGCTTGCACCTCTTCCAGGGCCGCACACGAGCTCTTATAATTTATTGACCCGTGGAAGCTGTTTCAGCCATTTAGCTTAAGTACCTCCAATAGAACATTATGGGCTTGCCTTGTCCAGTTATTCACGTTGGTGTGCTCCAGAAACATCTTGTTCTGAGTATGGCTTTTCTGTATATTATCTTCTTCCTTCAGGGGAGGCAGTAATAGTGTAGCTGTGACTACTTTTATTAATCAGAAGAGTTTTTCTGCCTAGCCTCTCGTTCCCCTCCTCTTGTGTCATGTTGCTTATGACAAACGTCTAGGAAAACTGGCAGTATGGAGTATATCAGCTTCCAGATCCCTCCTGCTCTACGGGGGGGAAGGATCAGGAGATGTCCTGTCATATCTTAAAATGTTTTCCCATGTACTAATTCCTTATCCAAGCACTTCTAAAAGTGGTGTTTTCTTTTTTTTCTTTGTTTTTTTTTCTTTAATTCATGTGCTCTTAGGTTGTGGTGTTTTGGTGTGTTTGGTTTTTTTTTTGTTTGTTTTTTTTTTTATAGCTTTGCTGATCCTGTAGGCTGAAGATGTGATGGCTGGAAGCTAAAAGCAAACAGCGTTTGCTGTTCTGCGCAGAGCCGCATATTCCAGTGTGCGCATGCAACTGGAAGACAAGAACGTGTGAATTAAAGAAAGGCACCATTAATTATGCAGCAATTGCAGTGTCAGGATGGATAATTCCAGGTTTCAGCGGCCTTGTAGCATTATAAGTGTTATGCTTTCCAAAGCATGAACTTTTTTTGGGTGATTTTTGCATGTGTTAGATGCAAGCAAGCACCTGAAGCTTACAGAGTTAACCCCGTGGATCTTGCTGCTTTGACTATTTTTCCTTCTGATCTCGTGCATATTCTCATCATTCTCTTTGTCTGGAATTTGCTGCTGTTGCTTAAGCTTTTGTCTCTTCTATCGTGGACTAGTGAATGCTGGCGTTCGGGATTCTGGGATGGTACAGGTCTCGGTGGTGGAAAAGTCTGAATGTTAGAAATAACATCAGAAAAAATAAAACAGACTGAGGCAGTTCTGCAGCGCCTGTTACAGGTGACGCTCTGTTCGCCTGTTACAGGTGACGCTCTGTTCGCCTGTTACAGGTGACTGGCTTGTATTCTTTATGGAGAAAACTATTTGTTTCCTCAGTGAACGTTATTTATTTGCATTTTTGATGAGGAAAGAAGGTCCTACGTGCTTATTTGAAATCTACATCTAGGGTAGAGTGTGAGCAGTCCTCCCACCTTTCTGCAGTGGATCTGGGAGCCCTTTAGCGTAGCCATCGTGCTCACCTCTGCCAGGGGAGCGGCCAGGGTCGGGCAGCTGCGGAGAGCAGCTGGACTCCCAACCAGTTCCCACTCTGGAGTCTCGGTTCCTTTCGGAGGGCCCAACCCTTGCGGTCACTAGATGGCAGCCTGTCCTCCGGGATGCGCAGGGCCATCAAACGCGCCTCTCGAGTTGAAGATGAACATGATTTGGATCAGTTCAGTCAGTATTAAATCACTTATTGTTGATGAACCCAACATTTACATCGGAGATGAAACGCGTTGTTCACGCCGAAGAGCGCGTTGTGCCGCTGCGGAGCACTCGGTGTTTGGCTGTGCTGCTAATTTTTCCCTTCTCCCCGGCCTGTCTCCTAAGTTTTCAGTTTAATCTGAGTGGTTTCTTTTTGTTTGTTGTTGGTTTGAGTTCATTTGGGTTTTTTTTTTCCCATTTTCTTTAACGGTGTGGAAAAAGAAGTTGAAGGAAAAGTTGTAAATATAGTCAAAATTTAGTTTCTTTTTAGTTTACTAAACCAAAGAGAACAGCATATGCACTTTACTGCCCAAAATGTTGCTTTTCTCTTGTAATGCTATTTCTAGGAAAACCTCCAAGCGTTCTGCTTCAGTACTTATATATCACTTCATTTAATTTTTTTTATGGAATAATATTTTTAAATGCAAAAAATCTGTCTGCAAAAAAAATTGCATTTAGACTTCTGCATTGCAGTCTGAAGGCTGAGAAAACAGACAGAGCTATTCTTTTAATTGGTAAAAAAACTTCTCAAACAAACCCCTTCATTTTGAATTTCCTTCTCTTCTGAAAAATTTCTTGGCAAAAAAATATTAAAATACTCATTTCATACTATTCTTTTAGCAGCATGCTACCCAAAAGTCTTGAAATAAGTGGTGTTTAATTATATATGTAACGTTTTCTGCTCAAACATAACTAAGTACATCTACTGCTTGAGGAGTATTAGTGTAGAATATTCAGAATAGCATGTGTTGCATGGCCTTTTATTTTTTATTTCCTTGAAAACACTGAAAATTTTCTAAAAATGAAAATTTTCAGAGATTAGCAAACAAATATCTGACGTATCCTTCCTCATTTAACCATTCACTGCATGCTGGCTGCTTTTTCTCAGCAGCATGTCAATATTACATCAATATCATCATTAGGAATTTTAACCATCAAACAGCTTTGCAGTGTATGCTTACCATGATCAGCAAGCAGATGCTGCATATTTCTATTAACAGCACGTCGATATCATCATCAGAAAATCAGCAATCAGCTAGATCTGCGGGGCAAGCATGTGCTGAGCATCCGAGGATTTAGAATCCAAAAAGGCTTTGTTTAGCATAAGTCTATTTCTGCTTCTTATCAGAAGGGCTATCGTGATACCATCTCTCACTGTAAACCCCTTAAAACAGTGTTTCTGTAAACACAGTGCGATAGAAACCTTCACCAGAAACTGCAGTCACGGTGCGTTAGGATTCACAGAGGTATCATAAAAGTGTTTATGAAAGACTTCTAGTGTACTATGCCTGGAACTTTGCAACAAAAGCTTTGATTTTCAAGGGTAACCTTAGGACTGCATCTATGCAGCTGTGTATCGCTTGCTCCTGCTTCACTTGAACTGTGTAAAAGACTTCTAACAATGCTGTCTCTCTACTTGTTATTAACTTGTGGTTTAAAGTCTACTAGTGAGAACAAACCCCCCACCAGAGTTTAGCAAGATGTGAATCTTATTTCTCATGTATTTTATTAGATTTATATTAAGGGTGCAGCCTGGTATTAACATGCTAACAGGCAGAAAATGTAGTAGCAGTAGGCTCTAATTTTGTGCCATAGGCTGGAGAATTAATGGCATGCCCCTATCCCTGTAAGACAGGGAGCAATTAACTGCTCTCCCACATGCACGTGGCTATTCCCTTTTTTGATGCTGGTCAAGTGCAGTGATTCATTGACCTAGGAAAAATATTGTAATTAGCAAATTCAGTTTGGGATGTCCGAGGTGTGTGGGAATACTGTCCAAGAAGCCGAGTGAACCAGTTGTGCTCAGAAAAAAAATGTTTGCTGTTTTATTGTGTGGGTTTTTTCTATTATTTTCCAAATATGTTAATTGTAAACTTAATGGATAGATGTTATGGTACCAGTTGCTTTGGTGACTTTTGTAAATAACAGTTATTGCAGAGCAGAATTTTGGCCTTCTGTCTTTATTACCTGCTAACCACCCAGTCATTCTTAGACTGGCTTTAAACGCGGTAGTATAATAAGGAATGTCAGAGTCCTCCTTTAAAGAACCATTTGCTTGGGCAGTAAAAATATAGCCTCTCAACATTCTTAACCAATTATCTGTCTTTGTTTATGCCGGTTACGGCTTGTGGTGCAATGGCTCCAGCAGAGCTAATAGTCAGCACCGGTCTGGACATCACTGCAGGAGAAAGATACAGTTCTCCTGGAGATGACTACTGCAGTCTGCCCAGCCTGCGTGAGGTCTCTGCTAGGGTCAAGCTCCTGGCATCTTGCAGTAGGTGAGGACAAGGACATAGCATGTGCCGTTGAAGGATGGATAGTTTAACCTTGCCTAACACTTCACGTTGGCTACTGTTGTTTTTTTGTAGCTCCCTTTTCAGAGCTGATATAGGAGGTTTATGGGTGGAGAAGCGTGATTTTTATCTTGGCATTGGTTTGAGGATAATCAGGTTATCTGCAGAAAGCAGCCTTAGCTCAGACTCTCCTGCCCTAAAGCCAATGATCTCCCCAGCCTATCTGCCTCAACTGTGGACTCTGGTAATTTGATGATGTTGATTTACATGGAAGTGAATATTATACTTTTTATTTCATATCCACTGTTTGCTGCATTAAGTTGCTCTGCCTGCAGTTGTCCACGTTCTGGACTTGGTTCAGATGCATCTGTACCTCATGGGAGCCAGTCACGGGGCAGCTATACCAAAACTTTTTGTGTGTCATCAAATTGTGTCTTCTGTGCCTAGATCCGATGCGGGGGTCATGAACTTTAGGTTCAGTAACAGCAGAAGACAGGGCTAGATGAAGAAAAAGCCTTCTGGAGGCTTGTACGGGTAGTACAGGCACAAACAGGAATTGCTGACAACTCAGCTTTCCTAACTGTCACGTACTTACGCTCAGCTGATGCAGTAATAATTTGCACAGAACAATAAGCTGGATTGCTGTATATAATATTCGTCTTTTTTCTAATGACTCATTATCCTAGGATGATGAGGAGATGAGTAGAATATAAGTGTATTAAAACATAATTGCTTTTCTATTCAAACAAAAGCACGCAGCGTATACGTTGTGACAAACGCCTAATGAATAGGAGGGGAGCTTTTTTCTTCTGTTTCAGTTTATGGCAGTGCTGCCATAACTGCCTATTGAACATCTTAATTGCTTTTAATTTTAACAGTTACCTGATAGTTGCTTTTGCTTGAAGAATCACACATGAGAATGTGCCTCTTTGCTGCGAAAGTGGGCTGTTTACAAACCAAGAATGTCAACTTCTGTACAAAATTAATCTTCTTATAACTGTTCAGCTTGAATCACAGCTCTTGCACCATAAATGATTGTATAAATATTGTACAAGTGTGGTTTTTAATTTGTTCTAGACAAAATGTACTAAAAAACATTTAAAATGTTCCTGACAAAATACTATTTTATGAAGATGTCTGCATATAAACAATTCAGCTTCCATAGGTGCATTATTACGGGACTTCACAGAATCATTGAGGTCGGAAATGACCTTCAAGATCATCAAGTCCAACCATCTACTAAATGTTATCAGGACCACTAAACTATGTCCTGAAGTGCCACGTCTAGTGCCACTTGAATTAAAATCTGAGTGCTAAAAAGCCAGCCTTATGCAGGCAGCTGTGTTCTCTTCTCATACTCATTGGTAAAAGCCTAAACTTAAGTTGCTCGGGCTGATTATTCTTTTCAGGTTACACTGGTCCTGGGTGGTTGTTTCCATAAATACACATGAACATGAGAGATGCCCAGGCAAAATTTTCCACCTATAGACTCACGGTGTAACTTTTCTCTTGATGATCAGTGTTACTGGCTTGTGGTTTTGGATCATTCATAATCTGAACCAGAACCACCACAGCATGTGGCATCTTTACATGACTGAACTTTGTGTCTATCTGTGGCTTATTACCCAAACCACTGAAGTCCTTTCCAAACCCTGGGACAGTGGTTACAGAAAGAGTGCCCATGCGTTAGAGCAACTGGTCAGCTATCTATTAAGTATGAACAATCCCCTGTATTTTTTTATACTGGGAAAATCCAGTCTTTGTTAGCTATGTCTTGTTAACTAATTTTGCAGAGGCCATCATCATGACATCCTTGGCAGAGATTGTGGTTAAACTGCTGTGAGAGCTAAGTCAAGAGAATTCATCTTAACATCTCTCAGGAGATCTAAGACCATGCTGAAGGCAGAGGGACAAATAGGTACGTGACCAACTGCACCAAGAGGGGATGCTTTGCAGGTGTCAGGTGGTTGTCCCTCAGCATCCCTGGGGGCATGGGGGCTGCTGAGCATGCAGGGCTCAGACCAAGCGTGCCATCGCTGGTGGAGAGTTAGGAGGAGATGTTGGAGCGTATTTTCTGCTCAAACCCAGTCACCCAGAATCCTGGTTTTCCTTGTACCTCCATCAGTACAGATATATCAGGACAAGAAAAATGTCTTTGTGGGACAGGCCTTCTAAGAGATATTTGTTTTCTCCCATCACCCTTCTGCCTGTGGATGAGTCTGGGACAGGTTTAAAGCACAAGTGCTGTCTCATCCAAGTTTTCTTCCAGTTCCTTTGAATCCGTGTTCCACTTCTCCCATACCCTGTTATTCAGCCTCAAACTGAATTGCTCCTGGGCGGCGTAGAGTTGCGATACTACAGTTTGCACATCATTCCAGTGCCTCATATGCTCCTGCCATGCAGTTCCAGCTCGATGGCTTTCTGCTTTCACAGGCTCTTCAGCCAAGCGCTACAGGGCAGTCTCAGAAGCATCTGGTTTATGGTTACAGAAGTGCTACTGCTCTGCGCACATTTGGCCTGAGATTTTTCACATTGTGATTTCCCTGACTCCCCTTGTGTGTCCCTGCTGTGGTGGTGACCTCGGCGTTACAGAAATGCAGGGGAACCTACCAAACAGCAGAGAGGTCTTCACTGTCCTGTTCAGTGTCCATTCTGAAGCTACCAGAGAGGTTAAAAAGCAATACCAGAAGGGCACTGTTGGGTCTAAAATGGAGCTATGAAGAGAAACTGAGATTATCAGATGGAACAAAAAGGCACGTTCGAGCTTGAACCAAAGGTCGTGCAGTGCATTCAAGTGGTACCATGCAGCATGGCTCTTGAAAAACTTATTCCTGCTATTAAACAACAGGGATCCCTGTAATTGCCTGGTGTTCTGAAACCTGTTCTTGGGACTTCAGCATCTTCACAACCGAGATGAAGTATTCTTAAACTATTCCTATTTAAGCTTTGATTTTTATTATTATTTTTTTTTTTTAATTGGGGGGTGTTTGTTGGCGTTTTCATTGGGGGGTTTTTGAGTTTCTCTTCTTCTCCTCTTTGCCCTCCTCCTCCTCCTCATTGCCCTCAGACATTATGATTTTTATTTATTCCTTCAGGAAATTTCAAAAACTGTAGGCTAATAGTGTATCTACAGTATAGACCCAGCCTGGAGTGACATTACTTTGAGGTAGGAGTAAATTAGATTATTTCTGGTTAAACTGTGACCAATAATAACATACAGGGCTCTATGCAAGCCAAGGCCTTCTCTTGTTAGGGCAAGTTCTGCCACAGTTGCTCTGCATTTTCTGGTGGCAGGCTTGCTGTCGAAGTCTGACCGCACTATGGACAAACATACACTTAGAGCTAGGAACTGTATTTTAATAAGTGACTTGGAACGGTGCTGTGGTATTTAATGTGCTCCTCAAACACGAGGAGATCTCTTGCACCGTGTGAGATTTGGCAGAAATCGCGTGTGGTTGTTTTTAACCGGTGAGGTAAACGCTACAAACAGTGGATGCGTTATGCTTTTGTAGCATTTGAAGATGTTACCTGTTCTTCTTTAATGTGTTTTTTACATGTCACACAATATTTTTGATCCTTTATACATTGCCAAGGGTTTTGGTAACATTTGACACAGATAGTTAGACTTTTATTTATTATTAAAACTGGTTTGAGGTGGGTTTGGTTTATTAAGGACCTCAGCTTTGCAGTAAGTTCTCATGTCACAACAGCACAGTATTACAGTTGGTTTGGGGTTTTTTTCCTTTCTTTTTGCTTGAAGAGCAAATGCCTAAATAGTAAGTGCTGAAATACATTCTCTTCCATGGCTACAGTTCTATGTAATATCCAGGGGTGAAACTCCACCCAAATGACACATTTCCCCACTACCCCTCTTGAAAAGATTTGGGGCACTTTTAATTACTACATTTCAGAAGATACCCACTTTATTACCAAAGTGCCCTCTAAGTCTGGCAAATGTATTGCAATCTGGGACTACTGACTAGCTGAAGGAAATAGTTGTCTAGAAAATCTGAATGTACCCGCATTCATTTTCCCCTTTGCTCTGTCTCGCATCCATACTGATAGCTACGTGAGAAGTCTTCATGTGTGGAGAGCATGGGAAGAAGGAAAACAAACACCCTTAATAAGCTGAATTAATACATAGCTTAGAGTCTTCTATTCCGTTTTCCCCTTTATAAAGATTTTGCTTGGCTCGTTTGGTGCACGTGTAGAAGTGGAATGGGATGTGAACAGATAGTATCAAAAGACTAGCTGAAGTGGAGAATGGGTTACGATTAGGTAGTAATGTTTTCCTATTTTTTATGCATAGTTCTGTTTACAACCTTTGTTTTCACATCTGGCTGTACACACAGAGAAGGTTCTGTTCTTTTACCACTTCTATTTATTCTACGGGACTTTTTTAATCTTTTTTTCCTTTTTATTTTCCTTTTTTTCTTTTCTGTCATTTCAGAATCTTCCCTTTTAACTATTACTGTAAATCAGTCAATGGGAGGAGTGAAATTCATTCTTTTTCCATTGGTCATTAGGATAGTATTTGGGACCTTTTAAACACAGTATTTTGGGCCTTGAGGCCCTTTTTTCAGTGGTTATGGGTGCATTTAATTTCCAGCTTGCCTTTTAGATTTGGGTTCCATTGAAGCATATCTCACTCGCAGGTTTTTTTTTCTTCCTTTCAGATTAATTTTCACACTTGAGTGTTACATTCCTCAAAGGCAAAGCAAGTTGTCTGCTTATTTCGTTTGCAGTTTTTCTACAGATTCACAAGTGTTGCATATTCTCAGTTTTCCACCTCACCTCTCCTACTTCATTTCTTCTATCTGGAAAGTGGAGTCGGTGAAAGCAGAGTAAATAATAGTCCGACCTATGCCAAGGAGATCTTGAATCTACAGCTGCTGACCAATTTGTGTCCTGTCTGTCTTCCCCATGGATGTTTGTTCAGTTGTGATTCACAAGCACTGGTTCTGCTTTCTTGCTGGGTAGTATCACTTCATAAATATTTCTGTGTCTTGCCTACGGTCCCAGCACACTGGATTTCCACTATTTTGAAAGTGTTTACTGAGAAGTCTTTTGGCATATTATCAAATGGCTGCAACCCAGCAATAAGCTATAGGTGGAACTTTTAATACGAAGCTGTCAAATCTCACAACTCAAACAGGGCATTTATTTTTTTTCCCTAGATAGTTTATTTGTTTAAAAGAGAAAGGAAAACCAAGAAAGTGTTTGCAGAATTAAATTAATAATTTCATATTAAAGAACAGTAATTGTTTTTTTTTGATATTCTGAAATAGTTCTGTACAGAATTTTTTCCAGTTTAGTTTGCAGGCTACACTTAGTAGGGAAATTAGATGCTCTTGACAGTGTGGATCATTTAGTCTAGAAGTTAACAAGTTCCCTTTCTATGAGGCAGACAACCCTGCTTTACTCTTTGGGTGTTCTGCCTGAAAATGAGGCCTTGGGCCAAAGAGCTCCCCTTCCCAGGAGCAGAATTCACCTTCCCTGGCCAAGATTTTATCTGGTCCTACTCATCCCACTGCTGTAAAGATGCTCCGAGACAATGACCTCTCAGCCTTCCCATCTGAAGCTCTTGCTTCCATACAAATGTCCCCATAACCTTTGGCAGAGGATTGCAGGAATAATGGAACAAAGATGACTGTGAAGCCTGGTAGGGAGGGTGCTCGCTTGTGAGGAAAGTGATCTTGTTTCCAGTCCTATTTCTAGATAAGCCTGAAGTTTAGACTGCTAACATGTTGGTGCGGCTCACTGTACCCGGTTGTATACTTAGGTTATATCAGCCCCAAAATACTTCAGCTACAGCTTGTAAAAGCAATATTAAAACACTTTTCAAAATGAAAGGCTGCCTAAAATATACCCATTCTGTAGCCAGTGTGCTGCAGTGCTTGGTTCCTGCTGTCTCAGTAACTGCTGGTCATCCTCAGTAACAGCACGAACACAGTTTTCAGACGTATGAAACTAATTTATGACAGACATTAAAAGCTTACTCTAAGGCAAGGCAGAAATACAGAAGGAAGCAGAGTAGAAGATGTAGTCATATTTGTCATTAAATAGCATGCAAGGAAGACAGGCAGTAGTGTCTTGCATGTAAATAAAATGCTTGTCTTCCAGGAAATAGGAAACGCAGATTCTTCTCTTCTTAACAGGCTCTGTACCCAAATCGGCCGTGGTTGATTCCCAGGAGGGTTCACATCAAATGGGTGTTTGTAAAGTGTTTTACTATTTTTCTGAGAGTATGTAACCTCTGATCTACTGCAAAAGGTACTGAACCACAAGACAAAGCCCCCTCCCAAACCAACCTTTTAACCTTTTCTTGTCCTCTTTAGCACTTCAGAGTTTACACACATAACTGACTCAAGTCAAGTTTGAAACTGTCCTTGTCTTCCTGCTTCCTAGTCACATTTGGACACAAATAATTTTTCCAGAATAAGACAACAAATCTCATCTGGGTGATGAGACTACTTGGGAAATTCTGACCTTCCATTTGGTCCTGGCCAGTATTGGGATTGCAGTTGGCTGCATTTAGATTCCTCCTGTGCAAATTCAGCTCCTCTCTGCTTCTAACTGTGGAGAAGGAAGGTGAAGGGGACCTAGCTTAGGTACTGCCACTGTGGTCTGGTTTTCCTGTGTACATCAAAACGCACGTGAGCATTTCAGTGGGGCAACCATGGGCTGCTACGATTAGCATCTTGTTAGCTTGACCACCGGTGGATTGTTTTTTGAAGAACTTTGGATCTGAATGGGATTTACTGGGTGAAACTTGGGAAGTTTTTCCTGGAAGAACAGTGAGAGAAGCTGTTGATTTTGATTATTATTTTCTAAATGAGAATTTGAAGGAAAAAAGTAACCTTAGCTATCAGATTGGTGGTAAGATGGAAGGGCCACTGTATGAGAAGAAAAGTAATTTTAGGGGCCACAGAATAGCTGAGGACCCTCTGGGAAACATCTAGTGCAACATTCCCTGTTGAAAGTAAGGCTGACTACAGCAGACTCTTTAGGGCTGTGTCCAGCTGGCTTTTGAATACCTTCAAGGATGGACACTCCACAGCCTCTCTGGAAGACTTGTAGTAACTCTCACCATCCGAACGCTGTGGGGCTTTTTTCTTATGTTTAAGTAAGGAAACCAGTTTATTGGTTTTGTGTCTGTGCCCATTGCCCCTCGCACATTCCCTGCCGATCACCGAGGAGAGTCTCTTTTCATCTTTACTTTCTTCCCCTGGCCACTAAGGCTAGCACAGCTAATCTTATATGTATAATCATGTACACATGTATACTATATTACATGCATATAATATATGCATATATATCTACTGAAATAACTGGTAGGCAGAAAATACTTTGGACTGAGTTTTGTAGGGAATCTAGTAAAACCTTGGTTTAGGCAGAGTGGTTATGAATATCAAAGCTTTAGCTGTCTCTCCTTTGCTCTGTTGATGCTGCTCTTCAAGGTGTAATGATAATATATTATAGTCATGAGGAAGTTAATGAGCTCTGAACATTACTGATTTCCAACAGCATTGCTGCTGTTGGGAGGGTTTTCCACTTAATGAGAACTCCAGTTTTTGCTTGGTGAAGATTCCTGAAAGGTAAAATTCTCAGCAGCGTTGGCAGGGAGGGATTTCTTAAAGGAATTGCTCTAAGGAATGGTGAATTGTTTGTTTGGGGTTTTTTTTGTTTGTTTGTTTTTGGATTGGCTGTGGGTTTTTTTTTTTTTTTTTTTTTTTTTTTTTTGGGGGTTTTTTTTTTTTGTTTGGTGGGTTTTTTTTTGGTTTTTTTTTTTTTTTTTTTATTTTTCTTTCCTTTTTTTTTTGTTTTTACAAATACTCAGCATTGCTTTAGGATTTACATAATTTCTGAATTCCCTTAATTCTTTTCTCTTAAACTTTCTGGCTTGTTTCTAGGAGCAGCGGCTATTGGGTGTATAGAGAACAGGCTGGATCCTGCTCTCATAAATGTATTTGTCTTCTACTTCATTCCACTACAGTATCTGGCTACAGGTTTCTCTTGGGACGAGGCTGTTTAGTAATACATCTGATTTTATGATATTCATATGACTTATAAATTTCCAATATCTGATATGAAGGGAGATATTAATCAGTGGAACACGGAACGTTGATGTCATTTTGCTGTTTATTGGTACAGTAGGTATCAACCAAATTCCATTCAGGAGAAAGAAAAGAGGTGTTTTTGTTGTGAAAACTGCTTTCTGACACATGGTAAGGACTCCTACCCTTGCTCAGCAGGCAATGGGGAGGGGAAGTGTTCACATGAACTACCTCTGTGTGGGTTACTCGTAGGAAAGGGACTGAAACATTGCCTTGGAAGGGAGTGAACACGTTACCACAAAGTTCTCAGACGGGTGGAGTTGTCAGAGAGGATCCTCAACTGCTGTACATAGTTTTGAATAGTAACTGCTTAATACAGATGAGTGAAAAACAGACTCAGAATTGATAGTCATATATATTTTTAAAAGCAACAGTAAGAGAGGAAGATAAAAATTAATCTAGAGTGAAACAGAGTTAGAATGCATTTCAGGTAACCCAGTTTGTGTCATAGCAACCACAGGCATCTGGTTATTGTGGTAAAATGGCAGAAACCAGTGGAGAACTTCACTCTCCTGTCTTGCCTGCATAAAGCATCATGAACCAAACCAGAGAGTGCTTTGGACTAGCTGTATGCTGGCTTTACATAACACAGACCTAGGAGCATATTAGCCAGTATGGCAAAACATCTTCCTAATGCTTATCATTGTTTATATAAGATGCACCACTTGTAGTTGATTGGTTTGTTTTTTTAACTTCTGGTTAGCTCAAGCCAAGCAGGTGAAAAAATAGAGCTGGAGGAATGGGAAATGGCAGAAATGGGGCAGTGGGAGGGAATTTTGCTCTCCAATTAAGAGAAAACTGATACTTCCGTAGAAGCTTCTGTTTTCCAGCTATTTCATATATGTCTGCAAGCATCAGTTATTGCCTTTTTCCTTCCCTCTTCTTCCTGCTACTCCCTTTTCCCACCCTCCCAACAAAGAGATGTAGAGAATGCAAATAAATAGCCTGTCTGAAATGGAGGGAGCTGTGGGCTTCACTTGACATTAGTGTATTGTGGAGGGATCCAGATGCACGATACTCATCAAATTTCTATCAATACTAATTTACTAATATCAATAATAATCTGTTTCCCAGTGGATCAGCTTTCTCAAGCAGGGTCTGTGCACTACTTACAGCTCTCCGAGCCCTTCAACTAAGGTGTCAATAAAGCTGACCGCTGTTCGGGGGCTATTGACAGTTATTAAAAATGACCTTGATGTAATTTCATGCCTATCAAAACAAAGGCCCTATGTTAAGGATTATGAAAAGCTACAGTGAAGGAAAGCAATGACAGGCTTCTCCTGGGTGAGGGTAGAGGGAGGTCAGCATATGTGAAGATTATTGGCTCCTCTCTGCTGCTGCCTTTCCTAAGGCACTGAGCGGTGCCCCTTGGTAGGCGACTGTTATGCGAAGGGCATAATTGGAACAATTTAGAGCTCAGGGGTACACTTTTTTAAAGATCTGTCATAGCATATCATCTCAACAGTTAATGTGGCGTAAAATATCATAAACACTGCTGAGGACCCTGGAGTCTCGATGACAGGGACCAATCGATAAGACCCAGTGGATGATCTGTCTTCCCTCGCAAATAGAGGGCAATGGGAGGAACACTCTCACTTGCTTTTTTTTATTCTGGCACTTTATAGGCACGCCAGGCTTCTACCTGGGTACCTGTCACCCTCAGGGGAGAAACGATAGTCTGGTTGTACCTCAGGCGTGGTGATGAATAAGAAGATTTTTGCAAAACTGCGGAGATAAGAATTCAAAACACAAAATAAATTGGTTCCTGTTAATAATCAAAATGTACTTGGTTTCAGTACACATCAGTGAGAGCACAGCTAGAAACCTAGAGGGGTTACAGGCAGCGTAGTGTATGCTGCCCTTTTCCCTTTGCTCTGAAAAATGAGTCATCGGGACTTTATCAACCTTTTATTTATTTAAATAAAAGTTAGTTATTTATCCTTTCTTTGGGGTATGCTAAATGGCCTCTGGTGTTCAAATGTTCTCTGGCTCTGCAACCCCCTCACCCCCAGCACTGACACCTGGGCCATTCGGTAGCAAAACCAGGTAAGTAGTTTATGGCTTCTCATACTCCCACCAGTCCCATCCCAAACTGCCTCTCACCCGCTTTCTAAAAGCGATAAATAGATGTTATCTCTGGAATCCCTCCAGTGAAATCCTCCCCTCTTGTGATGCTGGGGCAGCAAGGGGGGAGAGGCACTGAATAGCCAATTCTCTAGGCAACAGGGAACTTTTAAATTTAACTGGCTTGAAAGAAATAATTTTAGGTCACATCAAACTAAAATAACTTCTTACCTGTCAGCAAAATTAAATTAAAAAATAGTTCTAGAAAATCTGTGGTTTATACAGGAAATGAGCACATAGATTTTTCTACAGAAATCAGAAACTTCCCTTGGAAACTTGAGTCAGGTTTTTATTTCCAACTTCTTTTGTGTGCGGCACAGGGCAAGCAGCCTAATGCCTGCATCGCTGTGGGTACAGTGTTGGTCTGTCAGGATTGTTATGAATTGAAATATTAATATTCATTCTTTTTGTATCTATGGGGTCTGCAGACTGTGTTGAGTTGTCTGGAAAAAGATATTAGCATCATTTAAAAAAAAAAAAAGCTACATACTGGTGATCTGGCTTCAATATAATTTGTCACATTACCAATTCCTTTTTTTTTATGGCCCTTTTAAGAGCCCTTGTAGCGTCCGTCTGTGACAAACCATAATCTGAAGGTACAACTGGATGTGTGCTTGCTCTGACAGGTACTGTCTCCTGCCAGTTGTCCTCCTGTCAACACCACCCTGTCTTCTGTGCTGATCCAAAGGTTGAGCAGTGGATTCATGCATGGAAAATTAATTTAGGGGCAAAAAAGAGCGCAGAGAGTGGGTACGTTTCTTTGCCACGAGTCTCGCCATTCAGCTCATCGTGAGATCGCACCTTTTATTTTTATCCTCCCCCCACTCAGTTCTCTGAGCAGTCTGTAGAAGTGGAAAGAAGCCCCTAGAGAAGTGAGCAGATTGGGGTGCTTGTGTTTTTCATGTACTTCAACGCATTATAGAGAGCCTGAGAGTGCTGTCTTCAGTTCCTGGCATAATGGGATGATTAACATTAATGGCCATTGCTCTCCTTCCGGAGCTTTCCACTGCCATCCAAGCCAGGTGCACATGGAAACCTACGTGTGGAAGCCTGGCTAGGAACAAACTTCTTGTTTTCTTTGCAAGACGCTGTTTTCTTGAAACAGAAAACATGACATATGGTTGAGTTTATTGAGCAAACAACTTCTTCTGCTGCTCTAAATGACTGTTTAGAGTCTGCATGCTGATAGTAACTAACCTTTGTAATCAAACATTACCTAGAAATTGCTACAGATGTACAAACGTGCTTTTTCTAGATGGAAGTTTGAACTTGAAAGGCTTGAAAATTTAATTAAAAAGAAACTTCAGGTGTTATGCATATGCTCGTGTATCCTGTGAAATTCTTAAGCTTTCAATTTTCTTGTATTTTTTTTCCTGACAAAGTTTGCTACCAAGCCTGAACCAAGGTCTGCGTTCCCTCTATAAAATCAGTTGTGAATCTCACCATCCGTAATTGGCCTATTTCAATATCTGCGATGGAAGGAACTCTTATTGTGATAAAACTTACAAATGACCAAGGAAATATCCGTAATGCAAATGTTTGTGTAGGCAACTGGTGACATTTTAAGGGGGCATCAGATATTTTTTTGGTCAAAGAAGGGTAATTTCTTCTCGCTCTCTTCTTAGATTCTCTCTTAAAAAAAAAAGTTCACTGTGAAATCTTTGAAATGCTTTTAAAAAGAGAAGAGAAAAAGTTGTTACTTGGAGGGTGGAACTATCCCCATGTCATTGCTTTACCCTAGAACTCATTTATGCTGTCACTTACGTGCAGAAACTATTTTTTTTTTCTGATTTTTTTTTTATCCCTTTGGCAAATAGAATTTTCTTTATTACTTTTTCTTTTGGAGTATTCACCAAGATATATTTTATTGTATTTACACAAGCAAATCTGGCTGAGTGTTGACAAGGTCTTGGCTTTCATGCTGTAGGCAGCGTAGTCACGAATACCTCTGCCTGGTACTAGAATTACACTTCAGAAACCTGCTCAGGCGGGGTCTCACTTATGTGTGTGGTACTTAAAATGCAGGTGACTTCCCTGAGTGATGAAAATCATTACAATAAAGCAAAGTATAGAATAAATAAATATAAACAAAAGCAAAGGATAGTAAAAAACAACCCCAGAGAAAGCTAAACAATATTTAGATCCGACTGAAACCATAATGTGAAGGACAAATACAAGATGACAGAGGCTGTCTGGGGCACATCTTCCATGCTATTTTTCTTTTTTCAGTCAAATCTTTTAAAAACTAAAAAGACTTGATATTTCTGTAATTTATTAGGTGGAATTAGCTTTACTTGGCATAATAAAATTTATTTTTTTTTTTAATAGAAAAAAGCAGCAGTGTTAAGTTTATATTCTGGCATTTTATAATGTGTCAGATGTGTCATTGCTATATTACCAGATCAAAGAGTTCGAAGTGACACTTTCTCATCAAGCCTGTCAAGAGGTTTCATTAGTAAACAGAGGCAGGAAACACTTGGGATAACGGTTCAATACACACTTTAGAGCTCTGAAGGAAGGGTAAACCAGGACTCTTTTTTTTTTGTGTGTGTGTCTGGTGGTGTTAAAGCAGCAAGTGACTTTAAAGCTGTAAAAGGAATAGTTAGTAACACGCTAACGCAGCGTTTAAAGCGCAGAGTGCAATCATTTGGCTGAATGGTGTATTTTGAGACCTCTGCCCCATTGCTAAATGCATTTAGGCTGAACCTCTTTACAAAAATAACTTAAAGGTAATGATTTGAACCCAGCACTTCAGATAATAGACGAATCCTCCCAACCAGAGTTGGATGCCAGGAAGTAATTTTAACATAGCATTTAATCTTCTTTAAAGTTTCAGTGCTTGTGAGAGATTCCCTTGGTGACAGCGGAGAGAACTCAAATCTATTAAGCGGGAGGAGGAATAAAATGTTGAGCCTGTGGCAAGCAAATGTTTCCTAATAGCCTGCAGAGCTTTTCCTAGCCTGCTTTGGAGAGGTGTCTCAAGGGGCTGAAGACGACAAGTGGGTATGTCTCCGTGTTACCGGCCGTGCTCTGCTGCGGCTCTGGAGCCGTAGTGCAGGGCAGCGTCCTGCAGCAACTGGCCATGGTATGTGACATTTATCTGCTGGGGACAAACTTGAATCAGTGGGTCTTCTGTGTTTCAGCTTCTTCGAATAGGTGGTTTTGAGATGGAGCTAACGGAGGTCTGTGCTAAGCACAAATGGCATGGAAAACAGGCTTTATGTCCTTGTCTTCTGCTCGGGCTTTGGCCGTCTGTCCTGTGTCACTGGATGTTTGACAACCCAGGCGGAATGGGATCTCCATGTGGGCTTGTTGGTGTCTGACGGAGCTATTATGTTACTTTATGCAGCTTATCGAAGTCATAAATGAACACTAGGCATATCTAAGCAGGAGACTGAATTTGGCCTTTTGGTCTTCAGTTTTTGAGGTAAAAATCGTAGACTGGTTTGGCAATTTTTCCTTAAAAAAACCCCAGTGTCATGAAAAATATTTCCACCAAAATTGTCTTGAATATAGAGTTCCTTTAATCTTTTCATGCCCTCATGAAACTGTTACCACTGGAAGGATTAGTATTTGTATAAAAACTACAGTAGATGTTCTAAAAGGGAAGATTCTAGTCAGTCACACTGACAGAACAATTTGTACTTAGGAAGGAAAAGTAAGTTTTCTCTAGTAATAAGAAAAATTACCCCACACTTACTAGAGAGGTTCCTCAAAGATCAGTTGTTGGACCAAGATTAGTTCATATATTTATTGATATTCTGGGTGAAAAAGTAAGAATGTGCTAAAGCAGTATGTTGACTGCAGAAATCTGGAAGGCACTGCCCTGTAAAGGTGTGGAAAGATCTGCAGGAAAAAATGGATTGTTTCAAAAAATCTCCAGGGAAATCAAATCCTCTGCAGGCTTAACTTTGTCTCCTTATTCAGGCACATCTATGATAGGATGACATCAGGCATATTTTATATTGGCTTGTGTATCTTCAAGCATTTCTGCAAATTCTTTGGGGTTCTGAAGAAGGAATGGCCCAGCGTGGCTGTTGAGCAGAGGTGCATCTGGAATATATTTAAACTCTTTTTCTCTCTCATTTTGGAAGTTTTCCACTTCGTGCATGTGGAGCATCTGTAAAATTTTTATTACAAG
Organism: Ceryle rudis; assembly: GCA_033439905.1. Lineage (NCBI taxonomy): Eukaryota > Metazoa > Chordata > Aves > Coraciiformes > Cerylidae > Ceryle > Ceryle rudis. Next base: position 87,585 of record JAAGNO010024963.1, read on the forward strand.
AATCTGTATTTCTTCAAAATTTGGCTTAAAAAAAAGGCCTAAGTTCCTTAACATACTTTTTGAATTAATATGCCAGCTACGGTGGTCTTGCGTGTGGCAGCTCCACTGCCGGTAACCTGCGTTGCCTTTTTTCCCAGACTGAGTCTTTAATTTCCCTTTAATTGCCTTTTAATAATAACAAATGCAATTAATCGTAATAAACGCAGTACAGAGAATAGCTGTTTGTTTAGACACGTGTGCTTCCTTTACATTAGTTGCTAGCCAAATCAGTATCTTAAATTATTAAAATGCGTTGTGCTCCAGAGCTCTGTCTATCTCTGGCCTCTTTCAGCTGTAAAATATGTTTGCCAATCTGTTTTCTCAAGCTGCCATGGAAGTGCATTTTAACATCTTCAGATCATCTCGCCTCTTTCGCTGCTTTTACTTCAGAGCTTGATCCTGCTGAATCATCTGAGGTATTGATAGCATTCCAGCCTGATGGCTGCAGCATTTTGTACTAATTTGCTGTACAAATGTTCCCCTCGCCTTCTTTATTTTATATTTTGCATTCTACCACTTAAAATCCAGGATAAAATTTCTACTTCCTTATTCATACATTAGTATTATCACGTCTGTTCCCCTTGGCTCACAAACCATGCTGGCTCAGCCTTTCTAAGTTAAGTATCTCGGTTTTTGACTTGACCCTGTTCACTTTCTCTTGATGTTATTGCTTACACTGCAAAAATCTTCGGAGTTCAGCTGGGCTTTTTAACGTGTTTGGGGCACTGTCGGGGAAGATCCAGTAGAGTGAATGCCCCGATGACCGTATGGCAATGCCAGTCTAGTTTTAGCCCACAGTTTTGAGATGTGTCTGGGAAAGACCTGTTCATCAACAGCTACACCACCCCAGCTCTAGATGACAGTGTCCTTCACAGTAAGTGTAATGCCATCGTACCAGGTCTAGATGAATGCCATGGTCTGCATGCTTTAACCATCTCTGCTAGGAAGAAGTTCCCCTGTAGATGTAAATCCGATATTATTTACAGGGTTAATTTCCCAGGTGTTGGCTGACATCCTTAGGAACGTAACAATCAGTCTTTGGCCTGCTGTTGTTATAAATATTTTACAGAGTGGGCTGCAGATTGATGTGATGCCAACAAACATGAGGATGATAATATGAAGAGGTATTTAGCTGTGTACACTCTTACCTATAGTTTCCGTGCAATACACTGCCTGCTGTATGTATGCCTGGGGCTCCTGGGGTACATAAAGAAGAGTGTGGCCAGCGGGTTGAAGGAGGTTCTCCTCTCCCTCTACTCTGCACCAGTGACACCACATCTGGAGTACTGTGTCCAGTGCTGGGCTCCCCAGTTCAAGAGGGATGGGGAAATACCAGAGAGAGTCCAACAGAGGCTACGAGGATGCTGAAGGGACTGGAACATCTCTGTGCTGAGGAAAGGCTGAGAGCCCTGGGGCTGTTTAGCCTGGAGAAG
>JAAGNO010024963.1:89156-94156 GCA_033439905.1 Ceryle rudis
GCCTGCAGAAGAGCAGCCTGAGAGGGGATCTGATGAATGTTTACAGATATCTGCAGGGTGGGGGTCAAGGAGAAGGGACCAGGCTCTTGTCAGTGGTGCCCTGGGATAGGTCGAGGGGCAATGGTCACAAACTGGAACAGAGGAAGTTCCACCTCAACAGGAGGAGAAACTTCTTCGCTGTGAGGGTGACAGAGCCTGGAAGAGGCTGCCCAGAGAGGCTGTGGAGTCTCCTTCCCTGGAGACTTTTAAGCCCTGCCTGTCTCTGTTCCTGTGTGGGTTGCCCTGGGTGATCCTGCTCTGGCAGGGGGGTTGGACTCGATGATTTCCAGAGGTCCCTTTGAGCCCTTACCATTCTGTGTTCCAAGAAAGCAAGTTGTAGGCTATATGTAAAGCCAGAAAAACCCCAACGTTCCCTGATAAACACTAAATCTGTCAATTTTGTATTAAGGAAAAACTAAGCTTAAGACCATGATCTCTGACAGCAGGGAACAAGAATTACTCCTACGTACCACTGACTACTGTGTTTAACAGCTCTCTGCTTTCAGAAGAAATAATACACCAATTATAATGCACCAATTCAACCACATCATCATAAACCAAACTCTTAACTTCTTAATTTTAGCCCCCAGGTCCTTGCTCTTAATATTATAATGATGGGATTACAATACAATGATTTAAGAAGTACAATGAGTATCAAAGTTTAAAATTTACCCCCTTACGTGCAGTCAGATCTTGCTCGCAGCCAAACCTTTTTCTTCCACCGTGTTTGTTTCTGTACATGGATCTGTGGAAGCCATTGAGTAACCCTGCTCGTCTGGGCGGGGTTTTTTTTCGGTTTTATGGAATGAAGCTCTTTTCAAAAAGCAGCTGGACAGTTGGTCTACCAGTCATGAGACTGGATATTTAAACCTAGTCTTAATGAAATTTCCTAATCAGGAACTAATTTGTCGTGCATGATGTTATATCAGACTTGGTCCGTTCTAGTCCCCGAGAGATTTATGTTCCAGTGGTGCAAGAAATGACTGCTTTAGCAATGGTACTGCAGTTATAACTTGGAAATCACAGTATCTGCCAGTATAGTTGTTCTTTGCAAGATAAAAAGCATTCTGTTCCTTTTTACTTTTACCTGAACACTTAGTGTTGAAAGAATCCAGAGGCTTTTTCTTTTCTGTAGTTGTAGCTGTTTATGACAGTGCAGTTAGTTATAACTTGCTTCGGTTGAGTGTAAAACTTGTTGGCTGGCTGGTTGTTTAGTGTGAAACTTGTTATGCTATTTTGCAAATGTAAGTACTAATCAGGGTAACAGCAACGATACGTATAATAATACTCATCAGGTTTTTTTTTTAGGTCCCTTGAGATGTTTATTAAGGAGAAAAGTTACCCAAATAACAGGCAGTTTTATCATAGGAAAGAATCAATCATAGAATGCTTTGGGATGGAAGGAACCTCTAAAGGTCATCTAGTCCAGCCTCCCCTGGAGATCCTCAACTAGATGAGGTTGCTCAGAGCCTCATCAAGCCTGACATTGAAAGTCTCCAGGGATGGGGCTTCCACCACCTCCCTGGGCAACCTGTTCCAGTGTCTCACCACCCTCAGAGATAAGAAATTCTTCCTAATGTCCAATCTACCCCGCTCTGGTTCATCACCACTGCCCCTTGTCCTATCACCACATGTCCTTGTAAACAGTCCCTCCCCAGCTTTTCTGTAGCCCCTGTCAGGTACTCGAGGCCACATAAGGTCTTCCCGGAGTCTTGTCTTCTCCAGGCTGAACATCTGTCCATGCCCTCCGTCTGTCCTCGTAGGAGAGGTGCTCCAGCCCTCTGATTCGTGGCCTTCCTCTGCATCTGCTCCATCAGGTCCATGTCCCTCTTGTGTTGAGGGCTCCAGAGCTGGATGCAGGACTCCAGGTGAGGTCTCACCAGGGCAGAGTAGAAGGGCAGAATCCCTTCTCTTGATCTGCTGGCCACGCTGGTTTTGATGCAGCCCAGGATGTGCTTGGCCTTCTGGGCTGCAAGTGCACATTGTTGGCTCATGTCCAGCTTCTCATCCCCCAGAAGCCCCAAGTCCTTTGATGCAGGGCTGTCATTCTTAACAAAGACCTCATAGATTCATTTAGAAGTTGCCCAGTGCATTTGGAGTGTGATGTTATCTGTGGTTAATCCAATGGAGCTGTTAACTTCTGGGGATACTTGGGACTGAGCAGTCAGTGGTAGCAAGTTCCTGACAAAGCTCAGAACTGAACTGAGTTCAGGCTTTACTTCTGGGGCAGAGGAAAGTATATTTTTAAATGGCTTTGTGTTCTGTATGTATCTGCCATACATTTCAGTTAGCTTTTCTCAGGGTTAAGACTTCCTGAAATGGTTTTATTTATTCTTTGATCAGTCACAATGTGCCCTGGTTTTATTCTGTAGCTCTGTTACCTTTGGCTGTCAGAAACCTGAGTGACTCTCTGGCATCTTCCCTTGTCACAGGGAAGACCAGTGGAAAGATATTTTAGATATGCTTTGTGTATGAATGGTGATGTTACTGGTTTAACTGAATTAGTAGCAGAACAGAAGCTTATTCTGATGTTGAGGTCAGGGACTGTAGTGTAAATGAACCCTTTGTCACAGATGAATATGTTTGACATTTTGATTTGTCAGCAGTTCAAGGTTTATTAATAAAATGAGAAATCCCATTTCAGCAGTGCTTACTGTAACAAATTATTTAGTAAAACAGGTAGTTAATTACAGGCGAGGATGACAAGATTAGCACTAAGTTGCTAGGAGATATCTCAAACCAAAACATGTATATGCATAAACACAAAGCATGCAGACACAGATAGACTTGGCCAGTGAAATATGTAGATGCCCACACTCCTAAAAGCAAGTAACACCTTGATGGGTAGAGAGGAACATAAAGAGACAAGCCAATAGTCAAAATTTCCCCCTTTGAGTTTCAAGTGTACGCTCACAATGCATCAGCATTTCTCAACAGGTTGGGGCTGAGTCCTGAGGAGGTGCTCTTGCCCAGCATTTACTTTGTTGGCGAGGAGCCCCAACTCGGGGGAGATGCTGGATGCAGCCCCCTGTGATCCAGGGGGGCTCAAAGGGACTAATTTTGGATCGCTGTTTATAGGGTTCAAGATAATCCCCCTTTGTCAGGTACTTTTCCATTTCAGCCTAACTCGAGTGTTACAATATTCTGGTTTGTGCACATCCAGAACTCACTGGATCTTAGGGTCCCTCTGGGTCACAACCCAAGCAGAAGTGTATCAGGTCATAAAAGGGTTGACTGACCACCCAGGATGATAAGGAGGGGAGTAGGAGCCAGATGCTCCAAAGGGCTGCCTCCATGCTCTGGTCCACTGTAGGAGGCAACTGTTGTCCCCAGAGAACAGGGGAGGCAGGAGGCAGGAGTGTTCAGCGGGTGCCTCAGTGCTCTGGTCCACTGCCTTTCACAGCTTGCACTCTTCCAAAGGATTGCTGTGTTGCTCAGGGAGGACAGTCATACCCAGTACCAAGTGGCCCACGAGTGGTAGGGAATCATAGCACCACACCCTTCTCATTCTGTTCAGGAATCCCTAAAATAGGCTTAAATTCCAATTATTTATTTATTATTTCCCTCTTCCACACATTCTCCAGTTGGCAGCTCTGAAACTGCTGTAAACCCCCTGCAACACCCTTGGCTTAGCTGCCTGTGTTGGAAAATACATCTCTCGTTACAATAACCCCACTCTGTTACGGTGTGTGGTTACTGTACACGTGTGCACTGTGCAAGTGTGCAGCTTTCACCCCTGTCTTTCCTCCTTCAGAAAACGCTCTGATACAGTTTGATGCTACTCCCTTGACTTAGAGGGTTCCGTAGTGCCTGGTGTATCCGTCAGGCAGAAGAAAGAGGGATCAATGGGTTACATTTTGAAGATCTCTCACTGTTACTTGTGCCTGTGAGTTTTTAGGAGAGCTCGGTGGATTCCGTCTGTGAAGACTGCTGAGAGAAGGACCTCGTTTGGTGCTTGTTCTGGACTTGCATAACATAGAAACAAAAGATAGGAAGAGAAATTAATGTTAACAGGCCCAAAAGTTCATGTAAAAAAAAAACCAAACCAAAACCACCAAACAACAAACCAGATAAGGCTATAAAGAAAAAATTCCTACTCATGCTGCTTTTAAAGGCTTGGCATCCAGCCAGGTGAATGTTGGTGCACAGAGGGTGGGCTGACTGCTTGGGTTTGAACACGAGAGTTTCTCTTTATGCCCTCGTGTGAAAGCAGATAAATGCACCCGCACGCCTTCTGCGCGAAGATGTGCCACACGTGCCAAAACTTGCATGTGGATTTTGCTTGAGAGGAAAACTGGCGTTTGCTACCATTTTACTCCTCCTGTGGCCGCTGTTGTTTCCGATAAGGGTTCGCCTGCGGCACGCGTGCGGCGTCCCTGGAAACACGCTATGGGCCTGTGCACAGGGTCCCTTCTGTGGCTGAGCGTCGATCTGGGCATGTCCTCAGGATTATTTCCCGAGGTAGATGCAGTGCATTGCACTCTAATTCCCTGGTAAAATACCAGATAAATTTTGTCTAATGCCAGCATTAGTCATTTCTGTATTAATAGAACCTTCAATCTAATATTTGTGCTCTCCTAGATATTCATGGTTTGGCTTCACTTCAGCGTTCATGCTGAGGACCTTCCTGGACTACAGCCAAGCTACTGAGTATGAAGGATTAAATTTGCCCTTGTTTCATAGCAAGGTTGTGTGGGATCATTCCAAGACTGATTTTCATAATCTGACGGTCAGGAGGAGAGTGGATATATTTATTTTCTTTCTTCGTGCTCTCCTGGAAAGGACAAGTGGCCTCTGCCGAATCTTGAACACTGCTCGCTGCAGAGGTTTTCTCGTGTTTTGCAGCATGTGTGTGACTGTTTAGATGACCTCTATATGGTTAGAGTAACATTCTGTAGTTGACCTGTAGGGAATTAACTAGCCATGCTTTCTTGGTATCTTATGGTTCCACCTCTGGACAG
>JAAGNO010024963.1:99156-101142 GCA_033439905.1 Ceryle rudis
CACTTTTTTCATTTGACTTCTCTTTCTGTTCTGTCCATAGACTTCAAACTTCTCATCTGATTTTTCAGACCCAAATATATAATTCTTTTAATATATACCTTTAATCTGAAGCTCTGAAGGGGTAGGGGAATTCAGGGCAGGCAGAGTTGAGGGAGTTGAGTCTGTTTGGCTGCAGGAACATGCCGAGAAGGAACCAGCTGGGTCTGAGAGGTTTGTTCTCGTCAGCCTCAGGGTAACCACAAAAGGATGGATACCCAGGGGCGTTGGAGATGGGATTTTGCAGCAATGGGGCTTTAAGCGAGTGCGTTACCGTGAATGTCTGTTATATAATGTACAGAAGTAAGGTGCAGTTTCAGAGCACGTCAGGAAGACTGTACTCGCTGTACAGTGACTAGAAAGAGGTGGTTGCCTGGAGGAAAGGAGCGAGCAAGTACGTGTCTGTGGGTAAATGTTTAAGATGCTGTAAATTGCCCTATCTCGACAGCTTCATGACTTCGTGGGAGTTATTTTAGATTTCCGAGTTCCCTGTTCTTCCACAGACCACATCTTCATGGCTCATAAAGGTGTATTTTTGCTGAATGTGTTATCGTATGGAAGTGGTAATGTGATGCTTGATAACTTTTCTACCTTGTCCCTCTTTTTATGTACAGTGTCGTAGGAACATACCTCTCCCCAGTTTAATATGTATGAAATCCTAAGGTTGATATCAAAATAATTTTGTCTAATGAAAGATGTGATCTATCAGTTATTAGTGTCATGTGTTGTACTACCACTAGGACCGTCCTGTTCAATAAATCTAATTTGCCTAATCTAAACTGTCCAGCCCTGTAATTCTGATCAATTTTTACCATTTGGCAAGACTGCGAGCATATATTTTCTTCAGCATAGTCTTACATACGCACACAACTGAGAGAACGCTAGGGCTGTTCGTAGCCCTTAAAGATAAACACGAAGAGGTAGGAAGGTTAGGAACCCTGAATACTTTCTACTGGCAACTGAACTCTCTGCAGAGAATGTAAGTTTAGAGCTTTCTGAATTTCTTGGTGTAACATCAGTTTATTTTTCCTACTGAATTAAACTGTTTGTGATAGGCTGGTTTATTTTGCCTGTCAAACATTAGCAAGCGCTCACGTATCTTGATGCATCAAACAAACCTTATTCCAGTGGGAACTGTTCAGGAACTGTCACATCATCCGCTGAGGAATAGCACTGCCATGAGTACACCTGACCTGCTAGACTTTGTCAACTGAAAGTAAACCAGATGAGCTTAAAACATCCTGTTAGTAAAAGACGACTCACTACTGGAACCATGCCACCGCAGCTCTGTAGTTTCCATACCTAGTTAGTCTGGAGTCTAAGGTCTTACTGCTACTTTCTGCTTGTCATAATCATAACCTAAAGTTTAAGTCCCAGTACTAGTCACTGGAAGATCCCTATCCATATACCGTGTTGGAAGTTTCTTATGTAGAGTCTTCTAGATAGAAGGAACCCTAAGGAAAACCCTACCCTAAGGCCTTTGGCAGGTGTTCAGTGCAGAGGTCTTACGCAGTGGTATTTATGCAGTATCTTAGGGGAGACAGCATGGCCAGGACTTGAAAGGAAGACTGAACTTTGGTCCTCACTCCATGGCTTTGGACAGCATTATCCAAGGGGTTTCCTACCTCTGTTGGGTGTAGATACCATTTGCAATTATCTTTTGGGATCTCTTGATGAAACAAAATGAAGTTTAAGAGGAACCATTATTACTTATGATCACATACAGCAAACAGCAGCTGTTTTTGTTTCTGTACTTCGTGCCCTCTCCCTTCCACCCTGTAACGACCTGTGCACTGCCTGCTTGCTGGAGCCAGTTCAGAGAAGCTGGTGAAGGGTCTGGAGAACATGTCTGCTGAGGAGTGGCTGAGGGAGCTGGGGTTGTTTAGCCTGGAGGAGGCTGAGGGGAGACCTTACTGCTCTCTGCAGCTGCCTGAGGGGAGGGTGTAGTGA
>JAAGNO010024963.1:101242-119473 GCA_033439905.1 Ceryle rudis
TTAGTAGACATTTGGACTTGATGATCTTGAAGGTCATTTCCAGCCTTAATGAATCTGTGGTTCTATGCTTCTGTCACTTTCACTCCCTCCTTATGTAGACATATCTAGGGGGTTAGGAGCAGAAGGAGTTATTTCTTGGCTCGGTTCCTGCATGCCAACATGCAAGGTGGAATGAACATTCTCTGCATAATGTTAACTAACCTGCAAAACCAGGAGTTCTTAATGGGAGTGCTGACACAACCTTAACTAAAGCGGTGTGAACGTGTTGCTATAATTTATAATGTCAAGTCTATATTCCAAACGGTTTCTCTATATGCTGCGTGCTCCACTCAAACAGGAAAAGAAGGTACTGCAGAGAATTATTGTGTAATTAATCATTGGACCATGAGGGACTCATTTACTAATTAAAAACGCAAAAAGAGTAAATTGAAATAAGCAGTGACTACTAAATCACATCTTTTGACGTGTCGGCAGCGTTGTAATACATCATAATGTATCAGTCGGAGACATACAGAGCCTACATATTCCGTTACCTCTTACTTCAGAGCTGCCAAAAGAATTTGTTAGACTTCCAGTGCAGTTCCTGGTACTATTCGTACAACTACCATCGTGTGCTAGATGGAGGTAGGAGATAATGGGTAGAAACGCAGGATTACCTGCTCTGCTGCCTGTGCCCGCTGCCTCTCAGCACACCGTCGGGGAGCAGCTCTGCTAGGACAGCCTGATCTCTGGGAAATAAAACTGTGACTTAGAAACCTGGATTTCAGGTTTGTCTAGGTATTGCTGCCTCTGGCTTTTGGGGCAGATGCAGCAGATCTGTGCCTTAGCTACAGCTGTTCACTGTTGGGTGTACTGGCAGAGACCCAGCTTCACTGGAGGGTTAAGGTGGCTTTAAGGTGTCTGTGAGACTGGGGGTTGAAGAATTTGACCTACCATCTGTGAGGGGGGGTAGGAGCCCTTGTAGGACACTTGAGCCAGAGACATCTCAGACCATTGCAAATTACTCTGCGTTCCTTAGTTAGACTCTTAAGGCCCAGATCTGCACTGACTTCATATGTGGGGATTTTATTTTATTTTTTTTAAATCCACCATCACCTTTGGAAAGCTTTAAATATAGAGCTTTTTAAGTAGTGTTGGGATTTTCTGTTCCATTGTGTTTTATAGTGAAGGTGAGGGAGAAGAGGATATATTTTTCTTACCATTGATGTTAACTGAAAAATATTCTTCACTGTTAACCTTGTACACTGGAGAGCTGTGTTTGCTTCACGTGGTAAAAGATGGAGATGCATCTCTGGCTTCATAAAGGCTGGTAGAAAGGTGAGAAGTACAGTTCTAATTTGTAAGACAGTTTTACCAAGTTGCAACCTTTATGGTCTTGTGTTAGTTTCCTGATGAACACGGAACAAAGCTACATCTCGCCTTAGTAGCAATAAGACATTCACGTGATTTTATGTAAAACCATCATGGGGAATAGAACTGGAGTCTCTCCAGTTGGAATGAATCAGTTACTGTGTTCACATGTTGATCCAGTGAAGAAAATAGTGCTTTTAGGTAGTATGGCCTGGGAGTCCTCTACGGGTAGTGGAATAGATCTGGAAAAGATAATATACCAGGCTAGCTTTCATGCCCCAGCTTGAGATTCCAGCCTTGTAGCAGGGATTTTTGTTTTCCCTTTTGTAGCTGGAGAGACAGACCCAGTTCTGGAAGCTGTTGTGCGTCACTAAATGTGTAGCCTTACTATGATGTTTCCATCCAAGCAGTTTACTTTAGTATAGCAAGCAGTCCAGGGATTTCCTAATATTAAAGATTGCAAGTGTTAAACTTCTCATGCAAAATCTGCAGACTCTTACTGCAAGTTGGGATTTTTGCATTCTAGAATTGTAAAAATTATTTTCTTTTTATACCTTTAATTCATCAGTTTATAGTAATCATGAAAGTAGAAGAAAAAGAAATTAACATTTTTTCATCAGGAAACTAGGTAATATGTAATGGCTTCTGATAGGTTAGATAACTGTACTGGACTTTTCCCTGAAGAGAAACCAAAAATACAGAAAAATATCAGTTATTTGCTAGCCTTTAAACCTATGGAGGGGAGGGAAGTTGTATCTGTTTCATAGCCACTCTTTTAAAGAATCTACCAATATAACAGAAGTTCAGATTGACCATGGAATATCAGATTCATTCTTTGTTAAGAGAAGCTGAATATTTCTAGTAAAACTACTGTGGTGTTTAACTTTTAATTCCCAAGGTCTTACGTTCAGAGCCTGTAACAGTGGTTTTTATTAGCAAACATGTTTTTTCGTAGTTATCTGCTCTCTCCACTTGTCTTCAAATATTGTGATTTAGATAGAACCCTAATGCATAAGAGCAACTTGTCCCCAGAGCATTATTCAGAATATAAATTAAGTGATATTATAACAGGGCCCTCACTTAGCTCAGCATAATGAATATGAAACATCATGTACTAGTGACCAAGGTCATGGTATGAGAATGAATTACTCTATTAACTTCTCTTTTAAGTAGCATTAGAGATAATAAATGAAGAGATTTAATGGGATTCTGATAATATTATTCATGCAAAAGTAGCATACTTTATCTTGCTAAAACAATTAAGATCTGTTTTGAAGATATTTTACACTTCGGAAATATGATGCTCGGAGGTGTTTATTGCATGTTGCAGAATGCATCAGCATTAGCCAGTAATGCAGATAATCTGATAAAAATCCCAAAGCTGATTTGTATACTATGCTAATTCAGGATCATCTCTTTGGCCCTAGGTACTGTCCAAATGCTCCATAAGATTATGGCAAGCTTTAGTCGTGATATTAGATTAAATTCAGTTCTTTTGCTTATAACTTTTTTTTTTTTTCCAAAAGAAAATTACATCCATCATTCTTCTCTATAAACCCTCTTTAGCTGCTTGCTAAGTAGTATACAATATCGTATTTTAAGCCTGGCATATTACTTTTTTTTTTTTTATCCAGACATATTTAAGCCTCCTCTCTTTAGTTGTACAGTATTTTATTTCAGGGATAGAAAGTTTTGTTGTTATTGTGATACCTCCTGTATCTGAACCATAAAGAGACTTAGTGATTCGCCATGTGCTCCATAGTGCACTCACATGTGTTTGGGGGAAATGAAAGAGCAAACTGAAGAATAATCTCTTACCGATTGCAAGTGGCTGCAGTGCATGGAAATTTAATGCTGTATTTGGTTTTCTGGTTGTTTTAGTTTGGTTTTGGTTGTGGTGGTGGTGTTGTTTGTGTGTTGTGGTTTGGGGTTTTTTTTTGGTGTGTGTATTGTGTGTGTGTGTGTGTGTTTGTTTATTTTTTCTTTAATTTCCCAAATATTTTTTGTTAGTTGATTGTATTGCTATTTGAAATATAATTGTGTGATAAGAAAATGAAGATGTAAAATTCCGAATTGTTGTTTGGGGTGAAATCTGCTCTTGAAGCTTAGCAAAAAGCAGAAGGAAATTTTGCTACAGTGTGAATGTAGGTGGAGGTAGTGCATCGTGGACAGCTGGCCCCTGCTGCTAATCCTAAATGTCCTCGGGAGTTTTACAGGAAAATGTGGGTTTCTAGGGAAGACCACAGTGCAGAGTTCAGTGTACCCCAGGCTTATTAAGCTCTCTGTGAGCACGCACTCTGGAACAGTGCAGTAACCAATACCAAACTGATCCTGCTTCCAGAGACATTCAGAGATCTAAGGTCAAGACCCTCCCTTCTTGGTTGTGGGAGGAACGTGGGGGCTGAAATCCTCTGTTTGTTCCTTTCGATATCTCTGTCTGTACACTGACAGAACATTCCTTGAACTTCCTGTAATCTCTAAAAGCTTCCTCTGAAGGCAGGAGAAGAGCTGTCATTTTAGTCAGGTTTTGTAACAGAATTAAGAGCAAAATTCTTACCTGCTGTGATTTAGTAGGAAACGGGGTGTGCAGGCAATTCAGACTCGGAGAACTCCTGCATGTATTGCATGTGCTTGCTACCTATCCCATTTGGAAAACAAAGGTTTTAATATACTCTTTTTATAGCTCCCACAATGGTTGCATGTCGGATATGTGAAGAGTGCACTTTTCTGTCATGGCTCACAATTTTTTTGTGCCTCATTATACTTAAGACCTAATTCAGAGTATGTAACAGCTGTGGGATCTTTCCTCCTCTGAATTTTGCTGAGGTGATGTAAGAACAGGTTCATCCACGTGTGCTGTTGGAAATACCTGCTCTCTACTCAGCTGCTGCCCTCACCCATCGCTTCCACCAGTGAAGGGTGTGAGGGTGGCTGTTACAGCTCAATAAAGTTTTAAGAGCTGGTTTGGTGCATTTGTTGCATTTCAAGTTGCAGAAAAATTTTGTCCTCTCAGACTCTTGTCAAAAGCAGAGGGCCCTGGGGGAAACGAGGCATGGTAATTAAGACTGTTACATATCTCTTCAAAGCACAAAGTAGAGCCAGGTAAATGAGCATCCTTGTGCTATTTATACCAGCTTCTTAATTATGCTTAACATGACCAATTCAACTTGATCCCACATCAATTTTGCAAGAGTAAACAGACCCAAAGTTTCAAGGGTAAGATCATGCTACACCTTTAACTTAAAAAATGCATATGTATGTAAATGAAGCAGATTTAAATATATTTAATAAGCCAAGGGGCATGTTCCAGGATTGGTGGAAAAAGAAAGTATTAGCTTCCTATATTTTATGATTAATGTTCTTCTTTACCTAAGTCCCGAAAGTCTAGCGAAGATCATGGTGGGTTATGGTGGGTATGGTGGGTTAAATCTTTCTTTGCTATATAGTTACATATAACTCAGCTACCTCCCGCAAAATCCCTAATATCTATTCAAGCCTGGTGCCAAAATAGGTCAGCTCACGGACTATTGCATTATATTTTAATATTTAAACTTTAAGTGATTAGTTTAGCACTTAAAAGCTTTGGAAAGAATTAGGTTACTGTTCTTCTCTTTATCCATAAGCAAACTGACATGCAGATGGACACTCAGCAGACTTGTTCCATGCTTTTTCTCAAGGCTTTCCCCAAAAGAGCTGTCATTTTCCCCCCCCCCCCAGTTGTTAATTTCAGCATTAGAATTTAATTGTAGTGTGTGAAAAATACAACTGTGATGAGGATATCCTTTTTGATTTTGAAGATAAGGCCAGATTTTGTCTGCAGTCTCAGAATAGATTTGAAAACCACATTAAGTAAAGGGGAAGAAAAAATAAACCTGCTGCTTAGGCCGATACCTGGATTTAGGTAACAGAAAGCAAATGGGAAATAACCTGATACCAGCAAAGTCAAAAGGAATTTATTTAGCAGGGAGAATTCTTTTTCTTTTATGTACAAGAAACACTTCAGAAATAAACTGATATGATTTAATTAAATTACAAGCTCTGCTACTTTCTGAATTATTTTTATTGATGCTCACAAAACATAGAAAATGTTGTAATTTGAATTACATGCTGTTACACCGAGTACTGTTAGGAAGGTCTGTTCTGCAAGTTGATTTTCTAGAGTTCCACTGAGGTTTGCAGTCCTTTAATTTGTCAGATTTTCTTTCACAACTTCATTTTAATATATGCATCATGATGAGTGTGGGTAACTTACCTAATCAAGATGTACAGGATTTTTAACACGCATCTCCTTGGGTTAAGTTCCTAGCTGAACTTTCTGCCCAGTACTGCACTGATGGCAGAGCTGAATGTTACCAGAACCTTCATCCACCGCACCACAGTAGGAGTCGGGAACCTGATGTGCGCTGTCTGCAATAGTGAGGAGAATATAGAGGTACAGGGCTTCTTATTTTTGAAATTATTACAAATTTACAGCCTTTGAAATGTAACCCGTCAGTAGTTTAGTCCCCTTCAAACACAGTGCTTGCCTTTTATGTATCAACCCGTGTCTTCTGTGTTGTAGAAATAAGTTGTGCAAGTAGGTGTAGAAGTTGTGGCAGTTCAGATGATTTTCAGAACGGGTACGTTCAAGGCACTTAAACAGAAAATAGGAGCAAACCAAAATGCTCAAGAATAACAGGAGGAGTGTGGTGACACTCAGCACGCTGACATACCAGGAGTACTTGGGGACAGCATCCACCCTGTGTCATCTTGTATGCAAGACGATCGCACCAGCCCTTTTATATCACAGAAAGCAAATGCCTGTTTTGTCCCAGTCTCTTCTGGGAGTTGAATCAGTGGCTAAACCCACGTGAGCTCTCTGTGTTCGGACACAGACGCGAAGAAAAAAAATCATTAACCGTTTTCAGTTGCATAAAGGACCTGACCAAAGTAATCTCTGAATTAACAGCATTCAATACTTTCTTACCTTTGTGTTTTCGTGCCTCTATTATACTTAATTTTAATAGTGGAAATGTTCAATGTTTTAAAAGATCAACTCGGGCAATAGGAGAATGTGACTGACTTATTGTTTTACTTGTATCACGCATAGCGAGTCTAGTGTCTCAAAGGTTTTGTTTTGTTTTTCCTATTATTTACATTAGGAATACCAATATTTTCTTAAATGCTTATTGTACTCATTTCTTCTGTTGTTATTCCCTCATCAATATCTGAACAGTAATATTTTTTTGTCATCTATCTTAAACTTCTCTATTCCTTCCTCAGATGCAAAGAGTATATTAAAAAATAATAAGGTTCTGTTTAGTTATGCATCGTGAGGGAATAAACAAAGAATGAACGCCTTCCGTCTTTGAGACACAAATTTCTGAACCCATTTCCTATTTTGTATAAAAGACGGTCTTATCTGAATGGTTATTACTTGAAAATATGTGTAAAATGATTGTTCTAAAATAGTTTTTTCTAATCACGAGGGAATGTGAAATTATTTTTTCATATATCCTAGTCAGAAAGACTTTTGGTGGATAGCTATACCCAGATAACGCTAGTAACTTCTACCTAGACTTGATCTATAGCTCTCATTGAGTCAAGTCTGAAGAAAAATGGTTCAATATCTTAAAAGTAATTAAGACTTTATCTGAAAAACAGTTATATATGTGCTTAATTTAATGCATGTAAATAATCCAATTGACTTAAATGGGAATATTCATAAGCATTAAGTTAGGCACAATTTGCAGGATCAGGAAGTAAAATTGTCCATTTTGTGCAAAGTGTTGTATAAATTTTCTGTGGGTTTCCCATGTGTTTTGGGGACATAGAATAGGTTTTCTCTATACCAGGAGCATCCTAAATCCAAGCTATTCAATTTGGCATCTGTCACTTCTCTGATTATGGTGAACTCAAGCATGTGAAATGAGTGTTTCAGCATCAAGATTCTCTCATTTCCAGGCCATTCTAAATCCTTGCTTTGATATGGGGAAACATAAGCTTAGGATAGTGGCAAACCAGCAACATATTCTGAGGCGAGCTCTTGGACCGTCTTAAATCTATAGACGTTTTGCTATTGACTGTATGGCTTTAATTTCTCTCCAGGCTTCCTGCCTCAATACACTATCAACTGTGTAACTTTCCTTCCTTGCTATGTAGGTAGAATGTGATAAGATACTTAAGTCTGTAATCCTTAGTTTCTACACGTAAATCATGTATGAGTGCTGTGTTTGGAACTCTATGTTGTTTGCTCCCCCCCCCTTTTTTTTTTCTGAAACTGGTCTAAAATCTAAAAGCTTGCATGTGTTCCTGTAAGACAGAAAAAGAGGAAAAAAACCCACAAGCCTTCGAGAGCGTTCAGTGCTAGGAAGGATTCTTTACACCTTTTCTAAATTTGCTATAAACTTGCAAATTTAATTAAATTGTTCTGTTTGTTTCATGCATAATTGACAAGGTGACAATTAACTACACGGTATGTTGTCCTTTGCCTCAGGTATGTAACACTAAATTTGTGTGCTGAGAAAATAAAAGGAATGAAATGGTGTATCAGAATTGAAAAAAAATCAAAACCAACAAGAAATGAATGACTTTGGCTTCTGCTGTTCCATTTGTTTCTGTTCCTACCTGTTAGCCCGGGCATCTGCATTTGGTACTAGATAGTATACTTGATTTATGCCCAGTACGTGGTAAAGGAGTCTTCATATTGAGCAGTAAATGAATAACAAACCTCTCTAAGGTTTAGAAAACAAGGCATAGAAACGTCTGAAAAAACCCAGGAAATTTGTAAAGTTGAATTTGATGGAAAATTGTTTTCTTCCTTCTGTAAAGTTTCAGTACTTTATTTGGATGACCATCCTGGCAGTCTAGAGCAGCAGCAAAATACTCTCCCTTTCTACACCTAAACAGCAAACAACAGTATTGCTCTCTATAAATGAGTGAATTATGACAAAGAAATCGAGTCTCAGGGAAAAAAAAAAGTTAAAAATGAAAGTAAAAATCTCCTCATGAGAGTCTGCGTCAAAATTTGTACATCAGAAGTATTTATGTGAAAACCTACCATGTCCTCATTCTGACTGCAAAATTTTGGCTGGCTGGTAAAGCAGCAGCTATGCCATGTACACCCCAGGTGACCAGAATGTGAAAACAAAGAAATAGAAAGGGGAATAGCCTGAAATGCCTTTTTTTTTTTTTTTTTAAATATAGCATTATGTTGTAATGAGGTAATAAAAAATATTGCATAAAATATGTGATCGCAGAAGAATCCCCAAGGCCCTGACATCTCCCCTTGATGAGATGTGTCAAGGCGCGACAGGGTCATGCAGCACTTCAATGAGCCAACGTACATAGTTATAGATTTAGAGCGTGCTTGACTGTTATGCTCTTGATATTTCTATTAAGAGTGGCAAGCACGTCACTGCCCACTGTGCTGCTGCCCGAGTCAGAGAATTCCTTGCATTCAACCCTTACTCATGATACAGTTGTTTTGTGTTGTTTGTTCTTACAGGTAAGAAAACCAGAAATGTTTTCTTTAGGAATGCAGAATAATGCCCCTTGAAGACAACTTCTTCATTGTACTGTCTCCGGAATAGCAAAGGGTTGAGATAAAACAAACAACAAAAAGAAACTTCAATTAAAAAAAAAGGGTTAAGATAAAAAAAAAAAGAACTTCCAATGAAGTTTTGTACGTGTAGTTTTGAGCTACACCTGTCTGAGTTGATGCTAGTTTTACCCTCCCAAGATCAAGCTATGCTCCTTGCAGTAGAGTTGCTGGGAAAACTGATATATACACCTTTTTTTTTCCCCTCAAGGAAACTAATGCCCCCCCCCCCAAGGAAAGCTGAAGAGGCTGGGATGTTGGGCTATGCAAATAAATTATTGGAAGTAGAAAAAATAGTAATCCTCTTTCTTTAGAGAGTAAACATGCATGTGAGCATTAAATTGATTGTGTGGTTAATACAAATGTGTTGTCTTTTCCCCCTGAAATTCCAGGGCTGGAGGTGTAATTGAAATTTGTAGTGTGAAATTTATTTTTAAGCATTGTCCATGTGTCCTAATTCACGACCCTGGCTCTCTGCAGAGTAGAGATGTAAAAAAGCTTCTTGTTTCCTGTTGCAAGCACTGAGAGCAAGGTACATCTGCTGCTGCCTCCGCCTGCCTGGGCAGAACATGTCTCTGGTGCTGAGTCCACAGGTTAGAGCTGCATCTCCACAGGAGCCTTTAGCCAGGGGAATAAATTCTCTGAGCTCACTCTTTCAGGCTTCCCTAGACCTCTATTGTGGCAAGCATAATTTCATCCACGGTATTGTACCTGGAAACAAAGGAAATATTTTCAGTTTTGTTTTCTTGGAAGAAGAAATGAAGCTTTTATTTTTATTTTTATTTTTATCAATGCCATTCATTCACAGTTTACTTGTGTAATTACAATTAGCCAAACACCTACATTAGATATAATAATTCCCTGGCCCAATATGCTGAGAGAGACAGACAACTCTGCTAAAGGACGTTTCTGTTTCGGGTAGGGAGTGGATACTTTCACCGAAAGGCACCTTCAAGGACTCCTGCAGCAAAACCTAGAACCTTCCTGAACACTGTTATCATTTGGTAATGAACAGTCACGTTTCCTCTCTTCTTTACATGAAAACTCAGTTCCACAGTGATGAGAATAAACTAGAATAAATTCTCCATCTCCTTCTCGAAGTGGAAAAGCAGTATATTTTAATTAAGGTGAATATAACGGTGGTGGTTCTCAACTTCAGGCTGTAGAACAACAGTGGAAGAGGTGGTGGTCATGGAATATCACCCTCACTTGTCACAGATTTGAAACTGATTTGTCATGGAAGGAGATTATTTTTTTCTGTTACTATGCTGAAAAGAGTAACTTACTTATAAATACTTTTGTTAGGCCAGTGTTTTTCTGAAATAATAATTTTCCGTTGGAAAACGCTGGCTCAGCTGTCAGGAGAAATTGTTGTATAAATGCTTTATTTTGATTATTTTTTTAATGCTGAATCTAAATATCAAAACTTCCATGATGCCTTTGGACTTCGTTGGCTTGAATAATTTCCAAATTATGAGATCTTGTCACCATCTTAACTTTTGAAGTATGTTTCTCTTTCCAAAGAATAACAATTACATATTCAAATAGAACTCCATATTACTCTAATTCTTTTTGATCATGACACTAAAGGAGCATTCTAAACCGTAAAGATAATTGGGCTTAAGTTACATAGAGAGAGCAAGCTCCAGTGAAAAATAACATCCTGATTCTGAGAGGAAGTTGGTCTTACCAAGATATTCTAATACCTGCAGCTTGATATTTGAAAAAAAAACCACAAAAAACAAACCAAAGAAACAGACAAAACCCCAAACCAACCCCAAACAAAAATAGAAAGAAAATCTTTCTAGTCTTCATCTAATAATGTAGCTAAAGATAAACTAGAAGACAATTCAAGTTCTTCTGCGCTTGTCAGCATTTTATTGGTAAAAGTAATTTTTATACCCTATATTTTCATTTAAAACCAACCAACCAAAACACCTGACCTTTTCTGATCTTGATTTGTTAATTGTTATTTTTTTTTCCCCATTCCTTCCTTGAAGACACAGATTCCATTTTCCTGGAGTAGAAAATGAACTGGTATTTTTATCCATCATTAGCTGTTAGCTTACTGGGAATTGCAATAGGAAGTGCTTTATTTTTGCTTGCTTGATTTCTAAATTACCAGAAGAGGAATAAAAACTGATGACATGAAAATGCTTTCATAGGGTATCCTGTTTTGCTTTTATCTTTTTTTTTTTTTGCTACACTTTTCCATATTTTCCTGATTGTTCATTTTCAAATGGAACTGATGTATTATTTTCATCACTGATGTTGTAAAAGATAAGGTAGCATGTTCTGGAAAGCAGGGAACATAGAAACATTCTTGCTTGAAGTAGGAGAAAAAACAGTTAATTTCAATCCTGATGACAGTTTCTCGGTGAACAATAGTCTCCCAGAATTGACATGGAGAAGTAATGAATGAATGAAAGGAGAACTGAGTCACAGATGCACTTTGCAATCACTTCAGAACATCTACACTCTTCCAGCCAAAATACTATTAATACGTGTGTCAGCACAGTGAGTGAATCTCATAGTGTGAACGCATTGGAACAGTTCAGGAAAGAAAATGAAGAATATCCTCAGGGACAGACTTTTCTTTTTCTCTGAGAGACTCTTCATTATTCAGGCATTGTGATACTTTTCCTTTATTTGTGTAAAGATTAAATTGCACATGATTTCTAATGTTTCTGCTACTCCAACTGTCATAGGTCGATGACCTTCATGGAAGTGAGATAATAGATACATCGTCTGTTGTTCGGGCAAGTGCTGTTCTTCCACAGCCCAGTACTTTTCTATTGTTATAAGTCGAAAGCAATTAAATAAAAATACAAGAGAAAGTTTATAGAGTATATTTAGTATTTCATATATGTCCTTACGTGACTGTCATTTAACATTCATATGAGATATTATCTAACATTATAATGACCTAGACTCTTCTACAGGGTTGACACACAAATTAGTGAGAGATGTCCGTGTGTATTCGGTGACGCAGTTTCTGGGAAGGAACCCTCCATTGTTTGAAGTCTCATCCAAGCACTTGCACTGCGTGTGCTTGTCCTCAGCTGCCACCTTATGACCGCTCAAGTCCTATCCAAATAATTTATTTTTATATTGCTTCACATCCTAATTGGGGGAAAAAGAAAGTCCCTATCTCTTCATTGCAGATATCTTGCATAAAAAGAAGGTACTACATACACTTTAAAATTCTTTTCATGGAGAATAGAGGCTGTCATTTCACTTAAGAAAATAGCCCTTATTAGCCATTTTTGGTTTCTCTACAACAGTTGTTCAACAAATGCTCATCATTTAGCACTTTGAGCAACCTTTATTTTTAGTTAGCATCTTCCAAGTGGACAAATCAAGACTGTAGATGTATTTCCGTGGTTGGGAAGGACGGTTGACAGGACATGGGTGCTGTAGAGAATGCTACTGAATCTTGCAAAGGGCAAAGCTCCTGTAACTAAAAGTGTGTTCTTTGGCGTCTGTATCTCTTCATTCACTTCTCTTTTTTTAATTCTACGTGTCAATCGTGTGCCTTGATTGCTCTCATCATGAGCTCAGTTCATCCAACTGTTTTGGAAAAATCTCTACAGTATGAGTTTTCAAATCCTAACTGTAGAACAAACTTTCAGCCTCTAAAGATTTTATAAATACCAAACCAGAAGAGGTGGGCAGAATTTAATTTCAAATTTTCCATATTCAGTTTCTTGGACAGCACTCTGCAAGAGATGTATTGCATTTGTTACGGGTATTGAAGAAAGGTCAACTTAAAACAGGATAAAAAAAAGTGTTGGGAAATGAATGTATGGATACACTAGAATTGGCTGTAAAAAAGGCAGAGAGATAAGGAAAACAATCACATTTCTGATCCTGGCAAGAGTTTACTACAGGGGCTTTACACTGCCATTTCACTACTAAATTCATAGCCAAACATCCAATCCACAAAGCCAGGTTTGCTTTTTTTTTTTTAATATTTGCAATCTTGTAAAGCATGTTACAGCAGAAGTCACAAATGGCTTCCCTTTTAATAGTGGCTGTACGCAAACCAGCGTACGCCTTTGTGACAGTTACCTACCGTTTATATCATGCTGGTGTTACTAAAGTATTCTATTTAATATTACCTAGTATTAAAGCTGTCTTTGTTTAAATTAGTCTTTGACAACAAAAAAGCCAATAG
The DNA here is from genome assembly GCA_033439905.1 of Ceryle rudis. NCBI lineage: Eukaryota > Metazoa > Chordata > Aves > Coraciiformes > Cerylidae > Ceryle > Ceryle rudis. The sequence continues at coordinate 114,349 of JAAGNO010024963.1, forward strand.
CACTTTGGATGCTGAAGAGAACGAATTTTAGTTCAGACAACTGAACTGAAAAGGCAAACGATAGGAAAACTCTGAAGTTTTCAGTAAATATATGTAACCATGCAATTACTATAGCAGTTAATAGTGCCTCATAAGTATTCTCCTGATTCCACATCCTCTTCATAGGAATACCAGCTGCTGAAAGAATGTGTCCTTCAGCAGTGGGTCGAATCACTTGGCTATCATTCTGCTGTATGTACAGTTAAGTAGTAGCTTAGCATTTGAGCATTTATCTGATGTGCTATTTTTATTAGATTTAGGCAACGTTACCTATCTCTAAAACAAGTGTGCTTTAGAGCAAGTCGTTGGGAGTTGACAGAAGCATTTTGTTGATTGTAGGTTTTTCGCTCCGTCCGCTTTAGACTGCGCAGGAGAGAGCGGGGGGGTTGTTTCTCTGATGCATAATACAGAGTTGCATATTGCATCGCTTGTTGGAACCACGTATAGGAAATTGTAGATCAACATAATGATGACAATAAAAACTGATCGTGATTGATATTTATAGACAGAGTATCTTGAATATAGTTGAGGAAAGAGGGTTGCAAAGACAGGCATCCGAGGAATACTATTTGTACTTGATTCAAATCCAGGAAAGAGGATTTGTGTTCAACTTCTACAAGCGATCCTCGGGGGCAAAATTCTTCACGGTGCTGCTGAGAGTTTATTTGAATGTGGCTTTCTGGTGACTGCTACTTTTTAGGTCACTCTTCTGAGGAGTCTCTCAGTGGTAAAAGTTTACTAATTTGGAGGCAGATGTACAGATTCTGTACAGAATATCTCTGCAGCCTTTTAGGAAAACTTTTCGCTTCCGAACGTTGGAAGCTCATCAGACTGATTCTTGAAACTCTCCTGTGCCTTTACAGCTCATAAAAGAGCTGTCCGGTACCAACCCTTTCTCTACGGAATAACTGACTGCTCTGAGCCCTTGTAGGAAATCTATACTTGGCAGAGATGCAAGAAACTGACTCAGCCAAACCTTAGTAATGGTATCTTATCCTACTTTTGAAAGTTTTGATGCACAATAGATTATGGAACTTGCAGGACTGTTGAGATGAATTTTATTTGAATGGCATTCAGCATCTTTACACAAGAGAAGGTCAGGGGAACATAGCTGAACTGGCAGTCACTTCTCTCTGATTTGTCCCAGCTCAAATTTATGTGAAAGCAACTATTACGTGTTATGTTACTGAGACCTTCTTCATGTGGAATGCTGGGAATGTTTTCTGCACTAAGATAAAACAACATCATTTGCTAAGTTACGTATGGTCTATGATGTTAGGAGTTCACTCATTGTCTACCTGTGGTGTTGACCTTGGCCACCTGCAGTTGTCCACCAAGCTGCTCTGTCACTCCCTCACCTCAACGGGATGGGAGGAAAAAATAAGGTGGAAAAGCTCGTGGGTCAAGACAGACAGGGAGATCATTCCCCAGTTACCATCACAGAAAAACCAGATTTGGCTGCAGGAATTGCCCAGTTTTCATAGCTAGCTGGATTTTTTCAGAATTTTGTGGTGTGTATATACATATATTTCATGAGTAATACCTTTTCCTGAATAGTCTTCCTTTAATTTCTTAATGGTCTGCTCTTCCAACAACTCACCAGACCTCTTTTCTCAGTGTAGTAGTCTTCTCTTTCTTGATTGTCAAGTAAAAACAAGACCCAAGCCCAGTATTTTTCAGCTTTTAAAAATCATATTTCTAACTTCACCTGTTGGTGCCTTCTTAATTATCTGCTTCTAATGATGCAACTTTGTCTTCTTGTCTTATAAGCAAATTAAACTCTGCTAGTAACTCTACTCTACTAACTAAATTACTTTTCCTTAAACTCTTGCTGCGAACTGTTAAAACGTGGCTTTCACTTAACAGATGGCAGTGTATTCCCTTTACGAAAGCCACACCTGTTTATCTGCATTATGGAGGACCTAATTTATTTTTCTTGATCATTCTGCTATCTCTGACAGAATAATTCTTTCTCCTGTGCAGATCTTTACCTTTTGTCTTTTCCTTATGTGTTGGTTTAATGTTAGGGCTTTGACAATTCCCTCTTCTTTATGCTAAAAAACTGTCTCAAGACTGTTTTCCCTTGAACCTCTAGCTTCTACGTCTACCTGCTATGATGGCTTTGTTAAGGGTAACATCGCTTTCTGCCCTGTCTTTGTTTCTCTAAATATAAAATTCAGTTACTTGTCTTATAAATGAAATCACGATGTCAGAAGAGACTCAATTCCATATAGCAATGTGAATGCTGGCTGCATAAGATCTGTAACATGAAAGTAACAATTATGCCCTAGAAATATTTATTCATCAATGACTTCATCCATTAGATTCGCTAATGGTGTATTAGACAGTAATTTTTGTACGTGCATCTATTTCAGAAATGGTGCCCTAAAGCACGAGCTGATGTTTTCCTATTTGCGATGCAAAAGATAAGCCTAAATTATTTTATTTATTCTTATGTTTGTTCGTGCAGGTCAATGGCACTTGAAAGGTGTGTTAAGTGAGGGATTAATCTCCTGTTTGTCACATAACAAATATTCTAAGAGCTGTGGCAGGGTTAAACCGAAGATGTGTCTGTTCTAGTGTATGTAGCTTGACTGACTTTTGTCGCCGACCCTTCCTCATGTCTCTCTCTCTTTCACAAACGCTGCATTTTTTTATGCCGCGTTCAGATGTAATAGTTCCAAACAGCAGTATGGTGCCATCAAGCTATAACCTCAAAATGTCCAAACCAGTTGCTTTTGGATTCTCAAATTTCACACAAACCACCGCTGTCTGAAGAAGCTTCAGCAAAAAGCAAGTTTTACTGTTGTTTTAAAGCATCGCTACTGGAGTTGAAGCTTCAAGCATTTGTATTCCTAAAGACCTATTTATATTAAACCTTTAAATACTATGAGAATATTTCAATTTTGTTTTGAGTGCCTGTTGCTAATATCAGATTCAAAACCCGTTTTATGCATCTGTGTCAGTTCTGCAGAGATAGCTTCATTATCATTACAATACTAGCTGTCGACAGTACACTGTATGAGACCATCTTTATGTTGGCAAATTACTCCGGTCTTTTCACATAACTGGATGACAATTCCCGTATTATGGTGGGTTGATTTTATAATTTGTCCTTCTTTAGGTCTGTTATTGCCTCCACGCACCGTGGGGGAGAATCTTGCATTGGCAGGGAGATGGAGCGTTGACTTAATATAGGTCTTTAACTCCTGCATACGTGTTGAGTTGCTAGAGAAATGGGAAAAGGTTGTTGATAGGAGAGGAAGTCCAACCCGAGGACCAAAGTTATGTGTGATTTAGAATTAAGTAATACTAATGCAGTAGTAGTTTCCTGTGTTTTCTTCGTATATTGTATGTTGCTATTCAGAATACGTGAGGCTTGAGGAGAGGATGTATTTATGTAGGTGTGGTGGTTTTTCTTTTACGGTCTACTGCTGCCAGCCTGCAAAACCCTCGCGATCAATAAGGGGCAATGGGAATTCTATAACTGTCATTAACTGGAGTGTTTATTAATTCTCAATTAGAGTGCTAATCAGTCTTACCTGTGCAAACTCCGCGGAAGGAACGGGGTGATCCAGATTTGAGGTATATGACTAATGTGAGATCACAGGCGTTCGTTTGGGGGAGTTATTTGGCAAGTGCAGGCGACCCTGCGCAAGATTTAACTCGGGAAAATTGCAAGACCCAAGAGTGTGTTGACAGTTAAGTCTCTGGATATTGCTGTAGTCATTTGGGTACAATTAGCTTAGTATTTCAGAGTCGTTATTCCACATGGGAACTGTTTTTTAAAGATACAAGATGCTTTGTGATGATGCGCTCTCCGAGATCACGCAAGAAAACGCTCTTTTCATTTGCATCTCTAAAAGGACAGAGAGGAAAATTGGTAGGTATCAATAGGCCATCAAAGTTTGCCTATATGAAAGGTGCTTGAGAGCCAGGGCAACACGCTTGACCTTCCAAGGGCCCCTACACAGTTTTTTTTACTGTGAAGAGGTTTGGTTTTATTGCACAGCGTTACTTTGGTTACTGTTGCATGTTGATGGGTGGCAGCTGTTCCAGCTTTTTCCTCTATCGGGGGAGAAAACCTTTCTGTACAATTTAAACACATACAGGTATTAGTCTTTAAAACAATGACAAGACAGTAGTGACTTAAATTTCACACTAAGGAATGGTAATTGCTGTAGCTAGGGAGAAATAAAAAAAATCCTTTGACCACTGATCGCCAAAAAAAAAAACCCAGCCCCCAAAAGCTAACTTTTCTAAGAAAGGTTTTTGCTTTATCAAATGCTTAATGTAAAGATTAAGGTCTGAATGAAGAGATTTAAAATACTACTGTATTCATTTTTAGATTGTACTTGCATGAAGCTGATAGAAGATAAAGGTCTCTGTTTTGTTGACATTAAAACCGTTTAATTTGTGCTCTGTAGCTTTGAAAGTCGGGGCACACGCAAGTTTCTCAGCTGGCAAATATCACTTGTCACTCTAAACCGCTGGAGTTAAGTCAAATCGTATCATAGTAGGATGTCTTCTCTATTGGTTCAAAACAAACCAAAAACTTCACAAACCACAGAAGAAACCAGGAAACGCTCTCTGGAATTCGCACCTCTTCCCTAAAGAGGCTCCACGTGAAGCTGTGAAACACGAAGGCTCAATTTTTCTTTTCCTCTTACCAAACCTTGGAATTGTATCGTGGCAATACTTTTCTTTTAAACGTAATTTTGATGGCAAAACCGCCCAACAAATAGAGAGCTATTAATCAGTATTCTTGTAAATCAAATAAGGCATTTAAAGGGTGAACTTGAAACGCGAATTGTGGCTGCTAATCCTAGTCAGGTTCTGTGCTTCTTGTGTACATGATAATGCTGTGAGGCTGACAATGGGATCAGTAAAGGAGGGGTAGAACTGATGTGGCAGACAATAATACAAGAAGCAGTGTTGACGTTACACATCATTAAGTATTCCAGCATTGTACCAGTTCCTGTTCTTTGCACTCTCTCCTTCTGTTTGTTTGTTTGTTTGTTTGTTTTTCTTTGTTTCGTATCTTAAATTTTCTTCTTTGCCTTCTTTTTCCTTCTGCCTCAGATCC
>JAAGNO010024963.1:119573-141880 GCA_033439905.1 Ceryle rudis
TGTTTGTTTGTTTGTTTTTCTTTGTTTCGTATCTTAAATTTTCTTCTTTGCCTTCTTTTTCCTTCTGCCTCAGATCCACGTTACCTTATTTTAATTCTGGAATCACTAGACAGTATGTAGCTTGAGTAAATCTTTACAGTTTCACCAAAGGCTTTGGTTAGAAAATAAATGCTCCTCTCTTTTATACATCTTTAATTGATATGCAAAATTTGAACTTGTGTAGCTCAACTAATAAATAAACCAATTTGTTTAGCCCCATCTGTGTGAAAATACAAATTCACACGTACAAAATAATAGCTTGGCAGCTTGGCTGAATGCTACAGAGTCATTCACAATCTACTTAATCCGGATTTTCATTTGCCCCTGGATAGTAGCTTCCTTTTATTCTTAGGCGCTCGGTATTTTACTTTCAGACTTGTAGTCGTCTTGTTTTGCCGTATATAGAGCGCTTAGCCGTGCCTCTCTACATCAGCTCTGTCTGATACGAGCTCCAGGAGCTTACTTCATTATAGTTTATAATTTGATCCAAAGTCACCTGCTGCAAAGAACAGACCGAATTTGTGCGAGAATATACGCGTGCAGCCGGCCGCTCGCTCTTCGGCGGATCGCAGTGAAAATGCTCCTCTTTGTTGCTCTGATAAAAAGGGTGATGTGCTAGAAGAGATATTTTTTTGTAATCGGTAATATGAATCTGATGCTTTTCCTTGCTGGTGTTTGTTGCTATTCTCTCCTCTATAAGCATGTTTATCGAGGTCTACCGAAAGCCCAGAAGCCCATAGGTCAGAGAACAGCATTTTGATGGATTATGGGATTGTAACTGTCCCTGCCAGCTGACAGCTTTTATTGGCTGGGAGGATGAGCCTGTAAACCTTTATATAATTATTGTATTAAAGCCACTGTGCCTCTGTGTTGCTGGCGCTTGTTCAGGGATCAATGTGAAGATAATTTCAAAAATGAATAGTAAGTATTGATCGTCCCTTGGTGGAGCCTTATCAGTGGCTGGAGCAGACTACTGTAGATTATAACTTCAATGTCATTTATGATGATATGATACGTATTGCAGAGTAGCAATTTAAACAAAGGGCTGATTTAATTCACAATGGATTTTTGTAGCGTGATGGGTAATAAATCACAATCTGTGTAATTTTTAGAAATGAACACATGTTGGCAGTAGTTCAGGGCAGTTCCTGGGAGATCTGAAAATGACCAGGGGAGGGCAAATAGCAGCAGCGAACCCCTTCTGAATGATTGGCCCTTACTTGGTTCTGACATTCAGATGACCTTGGGGCCTCTGCTGGCAGCTGCTGGTTAATTTTCTTCACTGAGGACACAGTTTAACTTTCTATCTGTCTGCCAATTACCTGACATTTTCAACTTATCACCTTCTATTTTTTAAATTATTGGAGGCACATCCACATTTTGACACTTTTTTAGGCAAGTATTCGGTTTTTGCCTGCTGCTGAGACATCTCTCTGCCAAGCTGCTCTAATATCCCTTTTACTCAAGAAATTAATAGCTTACCTAACTGTGAGGTGAAAAAGCACAGACCTTCTATGGAAGATTACAAAGCTTCCTTTCAGTTTAGCAAGGAAAATGGATGTGTCTGTATATAAAAAGCAAATGATACCTGAAAAATCCCCCAACCCAAGGTCATTATCCAAACCCGTATATAGCAACTGACAGGAAGTGAAGTGTACGATATATTTTAATTCTTCTTTTTCTTGCCAGAAATTTTTTTTTTAATCATCAAAAAATATCTTACTTGAAGTAATGTGAAGGGATTGGTTTCAACTGGGCGAAAAAAAGGGTGGCTGTGAAGGTCTCGGGTTGAACTGACTCTTATAGTCTATAGATACTTCATTAAGTATCACGTTCTGGCAAATGACTCTGATCAAGATGTATCCTGAAGAATATATGAAAGCAAAGTAGGTTTGTGTTGTTTGAGTTTCGTGGCTTTTGTTTTGATTCAGAATGTCACATTGCTTATATATTTCTGGTGAATTAATTTTTTATAAATTGTTTTATAACTTTATAATTTCATTTCTGCTGAAGTCCTGAAAAAAGGACATTTATGAGTTTAAGAGAAAATAAATAATAGGCTTATGGGGATCAGTCGTAACATATCAAAACACTCAGGACTAATAGGAGATAAACATTAGATGTTAACTGTTTAAAAATATTAGAATATTTGAAGAACAACAGAAGGAAATGATACGTATTGAGCACTGAGTTTTGAAAATTCTGGGAAGAATAAGAGACTAAAATGCCATCATCATGATCTGGAACCTTCTTTGGGAGAGCATTAAAGCACGCATATTATGCTGTAATTAAGTCTCATCAGTGTAAGTCAGCCATGAGAATCTGCTTAATTGCTTTCCTAGAGAAACATTCAATCCAAGCCCTAGTGATGCAGTTTAGAGTTGGATCTGGTGTGTACTGGGCTGTTCTGCAGAATTACTGTAAATGTGTGTGACACCAAACGGCACGTGGGTGGCTTTTGGCACGTCTCACAGCGTGGGTCTCAATATTAGAAATGTTTGCTGGGCTTGCTCCTGGCACATAGCATTTCAACCTTGGCATGGCGGGAGGCCTAGCCTGCCTTGTGCCAGACAGAGCATTACAGCTCTGGATTCCTAGAGCAGTTTATGGGAGACTGTGGAGAACCCATAGTGGTAAAGAAGCCTGAAGAAACTGGAGTCATTTTTTCTGTTTCTTCCTTCACAAAAGCACATCCTCTGTTCTCAGATTGCTGCCTAGAACAGGAAGAGGTCCAAGTTCGGAGCCTTTTACTGAATCAGTGTTCTTCTGAATGACTCTTCTCTAGAGAAAATGAATCATCTCCTTGAAGTGACATATGAAGTTACTCGTTCGGATAATAAAAACTGTAGGAACTTAAAAATCTGCGTAGAAACCAGAGGAACAGCTGTTGTCATTACAGACATCATATGGGCCCAAGGATGGTGTATTTGGAGAAGGGCAGTTTGGTCCACGCACAGCTTCCAAGGGAGGAAATTTGCAGTAGTTTCCAAGTCTCTAAAGCTCTCTCTGCAGTAATCAGTGCAAAAAGGAGTGGATCTGTGTGTGGAAAAACCCCTGTCACTGAAGACCCAATATTCATACCTGTTTTGATGAGTTAATTTCGGATTACCTCTAATCTCATCATGTGGACTGAATTCACAGGAGCAGCTCGAGAGCACTAAATTTAGTTTGAGTTGCATCAGAAGGGAATCCGGTCACATGTTTTCTAACCAGCCCGCAGTGCAAACCAAAGCACAGTCGAGATCAGCTTCAAAAGTGCTCTGCCAGACTGAAAATGCCGTCCTAATGCATAGCCATCCCTCGTTACATTCCAACACTCGGGGTTGTGCTCCTAACAGAATGCAGGACGTAGGATTTCTGCCCCTTCACGATGAATGTGAGTTTCTTGTCAAACCAAAGTTGCTTTAGTTTTCTATATTTCAGTGCAGTTGTAGCCCTGAAATTTGCAGATTTCCCCCCTTATTTTACTTGTTTCAAACCAGTCTTCTCACTAGGACGTTCACTGATGTCCTGATTTTTCACTCCAGTGGGCTGTACTTGAGAGGAGAGGTTCCTTAATGGCCTAATGTGACACAGCAGAGATTGAGGAGAGTGTCTGGGGAGGCAAAATGGCATTTCCCTTCTTGCAGCCTCCCTTGCTGTCTATGCCACTTGCTTTGGGCACATCCACACTGGGTGCTGTGACACTACTGCTGTCTCCTTGGTCACTGCAAAGTTCTGACTGGCTGAAGGGGTGACCCATGGCAACGATTCAAGCACCAAGTAGCAAATCTACTGTAAGCATATAACTGTGTTAAAATATAAATATAAAATATAAATAAACAATACTGCTGTCTAACAACATGCGGTTGTGTGACATTCACATCATTAAAGGTGGTGCTTAAAATATTCATCTCTAGAAGTACTGATTTGATTAAATGTAAGTATTTTGTTAGAATGGATGGAGTTGTCATCAATTTTTTTAATGGGAGGTTTAAGAAAAGATTGATTTATTTTTTCCCCAAACTTTTCTTATCTTCATATATAAGAAAACACAACTTTTTTATCTTTTTTTTTCTTTTTCTCAAGATCTCACAATTTTAAGATCACCTCCTCTTAATTTTAAAGAGGATTATTCAGGAGAGCAGATCATGCTCTCCTGAATGCAGGGAATGATTTTCTCATTAAATCTCTCTCTCTTTCACTTGTCGAATTAATAAGAATCTGGCTATCTTCTCTGGACTCTCCCATTTGAGAAGACAGCAGCGCAGTGTCCCTGACCCTTCTCCTCTCCCCAAGCCCCTATCCCTCAGCCTCCCACGTACATCTGTGCTCTGGTGCCCTGCCTGCCTTGGCGATTCTCCACTGGGCTCCATCCAGTGTGACGCTGTCCCCCATAAACTGGAGAAACCAGTGTGAACATGGCATCCTCGATGTGTTCTCACAAGCGGCATTTATAGAAGGGAGTATTAATCTTCTTCATTAAGCTAATTTATGTATAGTAACAACATGGTTGACATGGTTGCCTCGGTGAGGTTCTGTCTGTCCTGTTCCTCTCTGGATTATCCTAAGAACCAGAGCACTTAGCCCAGCTAAATTGCCTTTACCTCTCCTTTATTGCCAGGTAGTGCTAAAAAGCAGAGAGACAAATGAGAAACATGAATCCAGGTTTCTTCATTCAGCCTGCCCTTCACGTATCCACCGCCTCTTACTGCTCCCTTTTCCTTCACTTATCTCTTTTCTCGATAGAATATTTCCCCTCCCCGCAAAGCCTCCCACCCCATTTTCATTTTGTGTAGCCAACGTCCCGGTGGATGAAATTGTCCTAGAAAAATGAGAAGGGTCATCTGAAAATGCTTGGCATGAGTTTTGGAAAGTTGGTATTCTTTAATGATTCTGTCCCTCTGAAGAGCAAGTGGCTGCTGTATTTCTGAAATGATCCATCTTTAATTAATCTTTATTTAAACTCATCAATTTACTTGTAAGACCGGCGATAATTTGTTCAGCGGATTAAGCACGCGTGGTTTCAGAGAGAGATTTCTTCTATAAAATTTAGTTTGAATCTCTACTCCAAGTGCACCACCGAAGTGAGCTGCAACTGTGTCAGGGAGAGCGGTGCTTCTTATAGAATGTTTTTTAAACATTCATGCTAAATGCCTCTTGACCTTTAACTACAGCGTTGCGAATTCACCGTGCGAGTTATTACATAAGTTAATGAGGCCTTAAATTGGCAGATTTTAGAAGATTCTGCTGGTTTTTGGTAATACAGTAGGAAGCTGTGAAATGTGTAATTCTCATTTACAGTGAATGCTTGGGTTTTTCTTTTAATTGGGCTTTTAAACAACCAATGTAGCTACCTAAGATGGCTCCACTCGTTTGAAACCACTACTCTTTATCAGCTAACACAGACTTTATTGTCAAGGGTCAAATCTGTGCAGTACTACCTTTTATACTTTTCATAACATTCCAACAAGAACAATATAAAAAAAGCAATAATTTATATTAATATAAGTATTAATTGTATTAATAACAGTATTGGGATGAATATTTGAGTTCCCTGCATGTAATGCTTTTGGAGGCCTTTTTGTTTCAGCATTCTTTTTATTACTTTTTTTTTTTTTAATTGGCTAAAATGGGTATATGAAGTTAGTTTTAGATATTCTAGGAAAGGGATAAGCTGGAAGGACAACAGACTTCGACTGCTTTGTCCTTTCTGCACTCCCTATGGGCTTAGACAAACTCATAAGTACCTTCCATTTGGATTTGATCCCATTTGCTGTGTAAAGGAGACATTGGTTACTTATTCTGGTTACTCTTGCTGATCGAGAATAGAGCTGCGTGGGTATTGAATAAGCCAGACTGATTTGGTGTGTGGATTCTTGCATGGTAAATGAGTAGAGAAAGTGCAAGACAACTCATATTTTTTTTTTTAAAGTGGTAGTGATAAGAGACTGATATTTGCACGGACACCGTATGAACGCACGGTTTCATTTTTCAGGCTGTTTTTCTGAGAGCAGCAGCTATTTTGCTCATGTTAGTCCTTCAAATTAACTGAATTAACTTCTAGATAGTGCCTCTAGCAAAACAATGCTCTCCTCAAACGCCAGACATTTGAATGGAGTAACTGCAGTGCTCTCCTCAGTCTTCTTCCTTTTGCACCTGTCTTTTTTGGAGAAATGAGACCGTAGCATCATTATCCCAGAAGAGGCGCGGTGCATTGCAAACAGACAGTGGTTCAAGCTTGGAAGTGTAAAGGGAGTCATTTGCAACAGTTTCAATCTTGAGTGAAGATCTTATTGCACTTCTTAGAACAATATATCCTGCTGCCAGAGCGTGAATGAACTAATTGTAGTTTAAATAGCGCGCTTCATAAAGAATTAGCCTGCTTTGTATAAATGGAGCTGTGATTTATTCATAATCTCAGTCGTTATTGCCTGTGGAATAAGTTTAGTACCGCACTCATAAGTCACCATCTCTATTGATATCAACAGTGAAATTACAACATAATCAGTGTAGGATGTGGGGCTTATGTAACTGAAACAAGCGTCCTTCAACGAATTGGTCAGGGCTCGGTTCATGAAGCAACATAAGGTGCCCTTTGTGCAATGTGCTTTCTCACTTGCACAGCTGGTCCAGCAGAAGAACCACCACAGACCATTTTTGTATGCAGTTCTGCGATAGCTCTCCTGCAACACTGAATGAAGTAGGATTTGGAGCAATGTTTATTTCTCACTACCTACAGAATGAAACGCATGGGCATTTCAGAAGATACAAACCAGTTTGCTCAGTCATATTGTCAAACTTCCCACTATTGAATGTGTACTGGTCATCTGCATTTATATTTTTATTTTAGGACAGGCTTTACAGCACTCTGCTATAGAAGTACCAGCCTAAGCAATAAGGGGTAGTGAGGGTAACCAAATGTCTGATTTCAGGAAATGCATCACTAGATGTACATGTGAAAAATGGACCGGTAACCGCTCTCACACCTCCTCAGTCCCAAGAGCCAAACACCCAATCCAGCTCCTTTGTAGACAGAGATCTTACAATTGTTCCCTACATAATGTTCGCCTCCTGTGCACGTCGTCATCTTAATACCATTTGTCAGTGCTAAAGTAATGGTTATGTGTTCTTTTAAAACCTGTTACCTGTGCCTCTCCCTCTGTATTTGTGTTCATTTTGCTCAGCTCTGTAGTAGAGATTTCTGATGTGTATGTAAATCCTGTGTTTAATCCTGATGATGACTACAGCAGGAAAAAGAAAATTTGATACTTATACAGATCAAGGTGAAAATAATATGAGAAGATTTGATGTTGAAACTACATCTGGAATTTTTTAGCTTTGTGGTCCTTTATGCCTGGAGTTATATCTTTAGTTCTGCCTGCAGTTCGTCTGCACTGATACTGCTTGAGAACTTTGTACAGATTATATCCCCTGTACTCGAATGGGATTATACTAACCGTGGGTTGAAAAATTCCCCGTGCTCAAAATTCAAGGAGAATAGAATTTTCCTAGAAAAGGAGCTAAATTGGTTTTGGCTGTTCTTGGAAGAATACACTTAAGTGCACTTTGGAAATGTGCCCAGCAAATCAGAAGAAACTGATGTCAGTGGGCTTGTCTTCCTCAGCCAAAAAGCAGTGCCCATAGCTTTCCACTGCTGCAGAAACTGGATCACAGCTCAGGTCTGGGACTCAGTAGCCTCTGCTCAGTAGAGAGATGGCACCTCAATTTACTGCCTCATAAACTATCTCCTTTGCTCTGCTGGTGACTGCAACAAGAAGAGTGGCGCAGCCAGTGCTTAGGAGGAGCTCCTGGGCAGTTTCTAAGTGCCTGCCAGTGCAGGCGCTTCTGCACTGCTCTTTGACCACAGGGATGTGCCTTGTCTAATGGTGTAAATACAGGCTTGTCCCCACGCCACACAGGTGTCCATTGCTACTCCTTCCTTTCTCACCAGGTTTTTGGACAGACCAATCGGTCAGCAGGTTTCACTGACAGCAGAAAAACCCACACTGGCTTGAGGGAGGTGGATGCACCAGGACTCACTTTGTGACAAAACTACCTTTTCCCCCCTGTGTTTAATACACCAGAAGGACAAATCAGATTAGAAAGGGATGGGTAGTTGGTTGGCTGTTCAATAAGCTTTGCTCAGAGTGTCCGTGGCTACTGTTGTACAATGAGCATGAGCAGTGTAAATCTTGTGAGAAGCAGCTGCTTTTCTGTATTTCTTCACTAAAGTTTATCTTCAAAGCACGGCCCCCAAGCAGTGACAGCAAAGGAGAGATGGGATCTAAACCGATTTGCATTTGTGAGAAAGAGAGGTTATGTTATTTTCTGACAGGAGGTTAATGGAGAACTCTGTTCACAACATTGTACTGAGTGTTTGGTAACAAACAATGATATGTGCATGTATATGCAAATATTATATCACCACTAGTGACAAAAATCATCATACAGGGGACAAGAGCAATTTTTAAAGCATTGTTGACAGAGCATAAAGTACCTTGTCTTGCAAGATACTAAATCTGTTTGTTTGGAGACACAGATATTGAAAGTGGAAAGATGATTTGCTGTCCACGTTCACTGGCAAGGATCAGGGAGGGGAAAAATACAGTAAGGAGAATGAAAGAAATAGCTCAAAGAAGAAAATATAGTAAAAGTGGCCTTGAAAAAGAGTATTCAGCTAATAATAGAAAAAAAACCCAAACAAACTGAAAGGTAGAAAGGACAGAAGTGAGGATTGTGAAAGAAAAATATGAATCTAAAGGGATGAAGAGAAAGAAGTGCTTCTCCCTAATGCTTATTTGATATGCTTAGCAGAATTTCTAAGAGCAGTCAGACAGTACAAGCAATGAACAAATACAATTTTAAATTGTGAAATGTGTCACACTTAAACTTGTGCTCTAAATGTAAATTTGAGCTTTAGTGATCTTACAAATGTTGTCTGTCCTGTGTGCTATGTTGACTGGCCAGCGCCTGTCTGTCTTGGACTCGTGCTTTCAGATGCTAGTAGGTCTTGCCTGAAGTTGGTTCAAACACTACCACAAGGCCAGCCTGGTTCATTTTCTGCACAGTGAATTTGTCATAAATTGTTTTAGTAGAATTCAAGTCTTAGGCAGCACCTTTGAGCCAAAAGCATCCAGAAAAGCGTCAGAATTTTCAATTTGCGACCAAACTTTTATTGTTTCTTTCAAATGACTCGTGACTGGAAAAAAAAATATAGTATTAATTATGGGTGGAAATATGGAAGCTCATTCTGCTGCCTACTGCAAGATGTGAGGAACAGTTCTATGTAGTAGTGATTTTGTAATACCTTTCACATCGGTAAAGGACTGTACGAAGTGCACGATGTGGAAAGAGATTTGGTCCCTTTTGCATGCGTTGCCCTTTCCAGTTCTTTTAGCTTATTACTTGTTTTTCTTTTTGAAGTGAAGAGCCTCAGTCCCTTTATTACATTCTTCAGAAAAGGAATAGAGATCATTTCAATTATAGTATTTTTTGTAATCTCAAGATAATGTGAATGAATGTTTATGGCAGTCGATCGAGAATCATTTTTCCATGCTTTGTTCCTTGTTTAGCCTTCAAATGCAGTATTTATCAGTCTGCAGAGCAAAACTATGTGCATGCCATATCATTACTAGCTCAGGGGGAATCATTCGAACCAATGTAATTTACTCAATATTGGTCAGTTTGACTCCTGACCCTGGTCCCCTGACAGTGTATCCTTGGCAACCCCTGATGTGTGTTAAGTCAGGATGTGCTTATTGGTCTCATCTGTGACAGCTCGCTAAAGGCTGCTTAACATAGCTTGGTCTTTTCAAAAGAAAATTAAAAATCCAATAATATACTGTATTCTGATCAGCCTGGTATTTATACAGGCACAAACCCAGTAACTTTTATTTTCAGTTCTGCAAATCTGATTTCCCATTTTGAGTGGAGAAAGGAGCTTTTGAAATTACGTTTTAGAGGGGGAAAAAATGATGGTTTGGAACAATATTCAACTGAAAAATAATGTGGAGATTATCCAAATAACAGTCATCTTTGAGAGACATTTGGGAAGTTTTACATCCCATTGCTATTATTTATTTATCTCAAAGGTGGGAGGTTGTTCTCCACGTATATAAACCACTGCAAGGCTTTTGGATTACATTAGTGTAAGAGGAGACCTTGCTTATTGATCTAGAAGACAGTCCCCTGGATGGTTTGACTGGTTTTGTACCGTTTGTAGCTGTGAAAAGAAGCAGTTAACACAAGTTTAACCAGGAAACTCATACTTTTTCTAACCTGTTGTAGAGTTGATGTTTAGTGGTGTTTAGTGTTTCTGGAAAAGCACACTTTGACCTACAGCTCAGTATTTTTCACTTCCCTGTGGCAGTTATGCTCCAATTAACCACGGCTAGTGAAGGAAGGTTTAACTAAAGCTGAAAGAATCTTTGACTGGACCAATCCACATTTATAGTGATGGAAATGATACCAGTGCTTACTATCTGTGCGAGCCTCAAGTGAGCATGCTGCTGCTGGGACAGAAGTTCCATCTGCTCACCCACTACTCCCATGTGCAGTTTTGTGCCCTAGCATGGATATCCTCCCGAGGGATAGTCAGCGACAGCAAAGCAAGACAGAAACACAACCCAAAACCTTAGAACAAAAGGTGGATTCAGTGGCTTGTCAGAGCAAATAGGTGGGAATTCTGTGGAAGTCTGCATCTGGAAAGCAACCTCTGCCAACAGTGACAGAACCTTTTAGAAGTGTACTTTAGGTTGAAAGGACCTAGAGTAAAAATATTAAAGCGACATGTAAACACAAGCTTTTATTGTACGAGCTCTTTTAGTCCTGCTTATACAGCCAGTTTTACATTTGCAAATCAAAGATTCCTTGGAAGGTTATTAAAAGGTTGGGAATCTGCTCTAAATTTTCTATCATGAAGTGTATTTCATGATGTTTCAGTATACTTCAGTCTTTTTTTTGTTTAAATTTTATATTTTAATTCCAAATAAGCAAATGGGGAAATACCTTAGCAAAAGATTTTTGTTTTTTAAAGAGATGTAGTAAAGTGCTTCCAGGAAAGTGCTATTTAAACCAACAGTCAGGAGAAGGGTGTAACTTCAGGGGCATCTTTGCACTGTTGTGCATTACGAGCTGAGGTTGCTGTTTGCTTCAAGTATCTCTTGTCTTGTTCAGGAAGCATCACCCTGTACTTCAGTGAGGTAACGATCCTCCGCGTTGTCCTCGGTGAGGGTGTACAGCACCATTGTATTCCTCTGGCTACTACCTGCAGCAACAATCCTGGGCAATCCTTGTGTGAGATTGTGTTAACTGGTTATAGTCACATACCTATTTTATCTGGGTAGACTTCATTAGGCAACCTGAGAGACTTTAGGTCTGAGATGTTGTGTCGTTCCTTTGGGGTAGTTTTAGGGGGTTTTGTTTTGTTGTGGAGGGTTTTGGAGTGTTTGGGGGTTTTGTGTGCTTGTTTTTTATTTTTACCTTGTATTTCTACATTCACTTTAAACTGCCAGTAAACTTCCTTGGTCTCAGTAGCTGTGCTGTGAAATCTTGCATTTGCCTACAAGCTAAAATCCTAGTTAGGATGTGTTATCTTAGTTTCAGGATAGAAACATAGGTTTATTGAAAAGATCTAGAAATAATTTACCTTCAAGTATGGCACAGACGCAATAGAGGAAAGAGTCCCGTCAGCGCAAAACCTTGAGGAGAGGACCAGAGTTCTGTACGGACCAAATATCTCATTCCACAATACAAAGTAGTTGTAGGTTTGACATACCTGGCCAACAAAACCAGGCTACGGCAGCATGCACACAGATGCTGAGTCGGGCCCAGACTGCGTAATGTGCCGTTGGCTCTCAGTTTGGGAACTGATAGCAGCTGGAATGTTGTATTTACTGCAGTGCTTCAGTGCCCAGCGATGGGCTGCCGTGGTTAGGAACCAGTAACTTTGTTCTGCTCAAAACCATTGGAACCTGATGGTTTTGGCTCCCGGCTGGAAACACTGTAGTGTTGCCTATACATGTTAAAGGCTTTCAGAAAATTTTGGGTTGCGCGTTGTTTGAACTGCACATCAAAGATAATTTATAAGTCTTACCATATATGTTTTCAGAGACGTGTAATAAGCTTTTGAAATAATTTGCTAGCTAATATATTTAAATAGCAGTGTAGCTCTAAACTACAGACTGTATCATAAAATATTGTACAGCTTTAGAGCACTACTATGAAGACATCATTATTTTAGCAGGCGTACTCTAAGACATGTACCCTCCTAGTGGGTTTTGACATTCTATGTTTTAAAACTTCAAACAGTTATCTACTAAAAAAATTCCGTGTATGTAGGGAAGGAAATACTGGTCACACCTCAGTATTACAATACCAACCAAGGCATTACATGAAATGGCTCGGATGCTTTTTTTACTCTCAGTAGAGAAGAAAAAGGGCAGTAGAACAGAGAGAGGAAGTATAGAATTGGTATGCACATGGTGTGAGTGTGTAACTGTGTAAAAATATTTAGAACCTAACAGGAATCAACAAGAACTGTCCTGAAATTTTAGTTTTCTTATACAGCTACAGTTTCACAAATTGAAATTCTGGGAAATTTTAGCATTATAAACTGTGATTATTCTCTTGTAACCAGTTTTATTTTACACATTTGGCGTTTTGTTTGTTTGCTTTTTCCTAATACAGCAGAAGCCATCACAGCTTCTTAGAAATTACCTCTTTATTTATGTATAAGCATATGGTTAATGATGTTAGCAGGCTGGTGTTTGTTTACTAACCACATCTATAAGTGTTGCATGATGAGAGAGAACTAAGGTAAATCTAGTCACCAGTGAAATGAGTTTCTTCTATCTAAGACAAACCACCATATACACGGAGATTCCAGCTGATACAAGTGTTCACTGAAGTCCATGAGAAAACCCAACTGACTGTGGATCTGCCTCCTTGACTTTAGCGGGATCAGGACCTCATTCAGGGAACCTTAGATTTGCTCCTTGGGGTGCTTGTCACGTGTCTGAGAAGCTGAGGTGGATGTACATGTGCCATGGGTCCAGTCACACCTATGCTGTCTTATATTTTGTTGTTAAAAATAGTTAATTATGGTTTACCCCAAACCCGAGGAAAAATTTCCACCCAGAGGAATTGATGAGTTACATTTTATTGGGAAGGATCCGAATTAATTTGTTAGAGATGCAGTCCTTCATCAGAATATAGTTAGAAATGAAGGTAAAATGTAAGAGCAGTTTCAGTGAAGAAACCAGCTAACGATGCACAGCGGTGAGTGACATATTTCAGCTGTAGCCTGTTGACCGCCCAGTCCCTCACTCTGCAATGGTTTCATGCCCTCAACTTTATGAACTTTGTTTCACTGACCTGAAACTGCAGTAGCTCTTTGAGGACTGGAGGGCTGAGCTAGTAAGGGATGATGTGCATCCATTGACAGTTCAGGAGTATTTCTTGATACACACTTAGCTAAGTTCTTCCAAGTTAAACCACAGCACTCCTACAGATGCACTGAACAACTAAGCTGAATTTATGATGCTAGTAAACCAGGGCAGTGTTTATTTTGCTTTCTGGATGAGGCACAGGACAAAACCAGCTAACTGTCATCTTATTTTCAGGCATTCTCTCAGATGATGTGCAGCACAGACTTGCCTGGTTCTGAACACTGACTGTAATAAGCAAGTGTTTGATTGCTTTATCTATAATACGTATGGGACTAAAACTTTTTCCCCTATTTCTATAATATTTCATATGTGCTAAGGAAGGAGAGAAACCTTGGTCAATTGATTGGTGTATTTCAGACAAAAAGAGACAACACAGGAACAGGGATAAACATGGTGCATCTTTTACCAGACAGGAAACGCCTGCGTGCAGGTATTATGTACGTGAAAGTGTGTCTAACTGAATTTACAAGAAAATAAAGAGAGCTTTTAGCAAGTCTGACTTGTCTGAGAAGATTGAACTAGTGAGATTACCCTTTCATCAACACACACACATTCTCTCCGTCTCACACACAGGCACACATACAAAAACAAACTTGTAATGAGTGGGTACTTTATCAAGGCCTCCCTCCATCCTTCATTAAATGACAGAAAATTGCTCTTTGCTGAGTTTGTCAATGCAGCTTTCCCTCCCAGAAGCCCATTTGTTTCACATGCTAGCACAGAATATTGCAGGAATTTGCAGATTTTAAATGACAAATGTGTCGAAGTTTACCCAGTTCTGAATCATTCTTTCGTTAGACTGACTACAAGGTACAGTAACTCCCAAAGCTGGCCTGGAATTTTTATTTTAAGTAGATCCTGCTACTTCAGTAGTAAACCAGTATTGGACTGTGGTGGTCTTCTGTTCGACAGCGTCCCTAAAGGAATCTTTCGCTCCAAAAACCTTTGCTCTGTACCTTACGTGATGGATGCAGCCATTCTCAACTAAGAGCATGTACAAAACAATGGATGCTTTCCTTTAGTGCAGCTCCTCTGTTCTCTATTGAATTTGTCATTTTATTAATTGTACTTACATGTAATGGAGATGAAAGGATTTTTATTTTTTTTAATGAGATAAAAACTTAACGGTTTGACACCATGAAAGGAAAACAGTTCTTCCTAGCACCTTTCAGGACAGAAGGCACTTACAAATAGCAGTCACTCTGTTGCTTTGTTAGAGTAACACTTTGATGGGTAGGATTATAATCAATGTAAATTATTGAGTTTTGCTACTGTGCTGTGTTGAAGGTATAATGTGTTACTTTGTGCAGCCATTATTTATTCATACCAAGAAATTAGCTACAGAATATTTTTTTTTTCCCCGAAATTCTATTTTAAAGGCGAATTTGCAAATATAAATTTAAGAAACAAGTCGTCCCCAGATTTCCAGGTTTCTGCAAAAACATGCCAGGTCTCGTTGCTGCATTTACATATGCTATGAATTCCAATCCAAACAAATGGAGAAGAGTTTTAGGACAGAGCCTGCAGCATGGTATGTCCTTTAATTGCCATTTACATAGCAGAGGAATCATTAATTTCTAATTCACCTATTATTCACTCTCTTTAGTATGCTGTGTCAATGTCAGTTTTGGGGCAGTGGAATAAATGTGGCTGTGCATTGCTTTCACAACCTACTTTTGTCTCTGTGTGTTTTTCCTTTTCTTCTCTTAATGCTTTTTTGACCTTAGTAGAATACTACTGCAGCATAGGCAGTTAAGGGCTCTTGTTTGGATATGATTTATGGTGCTACATTAACCCTTCATTGACCTAGAAATGCCCTAATATTAAAACAGTTTGACACACAGAAAATCAAAAGCCCTTTTATTGGAAGCGCTATTGTCCGCATCATAAGTTTCCCCAATGCGATGCCACTGTTACACCATCAATTTCCCACTGCTATTGAACCCTGTATTGAAAAACTAATGGACAGAATCCTTTGTCATTTCTGTCCCAGTGATCAGCAAATAGCTCAGTGAATGTCTTCCCCTTCATATCACTTCAGGCATTCTGAAATGACACGTCGCAGGTACTCACTTAGCATTTTATTCAAGGCAAGGGTGGGCCGGATCCTGCTGGGCTCCTTGTAACGCCTGCTCCCAGCCACCTCCCAGGGGCTCGGCAGAAGCTGGAGGTGGCTCGTGCTGGAGCCCCTGTCCTGTGCTGCGCTGATACCGTGTCTGTGTCTGTTACAAGGGGAAACTAAAGCCTTGTAGAAGACTTTTCTAGAATTTAACAGTAAGGAGTTGATAGAGCTTTTCAATCAGCTTTTATTTTAATCAGCTGTAGCTATTATAAAGGCTTATTAATTTACAAATGAAATACTTTGCTGTAGCTGAATAGTAAGCTATTGCTTTCTGTAGAAATTTTTAATGAATGTTTTCTATTTAAGCCTACAGCTTTTAGCATCATGTTGAAAACCCTTAATGCATTTTTTATAAAGCTGCTTGATTCTAGAGTGATTTCCCTACTGAAAATGAATATATTTCTATTTTCAATTCATGTTCTAACTGCTACCTCTTCTTAGATGCACATTTGGCACCCGGGAGGTGCAGTTTTTAAACAAATGTACTCTATTTTCACAAAATATTTTCAATATTTATAGTGATCTTTGGTTTCTTGGTTTTGTCATTCACAGAATTCCAGTCCTGAACACAATACAGGAAAAGTTACTGAAGTTGGGCATGCAAATATTTATTCAGCAGTTAATCAAACCATGCAGTAGAACAGTTGGGGGGGTTTATTTAATTTTGTGGTAGATAACTCTTGCTTTTTATTCTGATTTTTTTTTTCATCTAGTTACTGATAAAGATGCATTTTCTGTAGAAAATCCAGGCTTCTGTTCAGCTGACCTGGAATAATGATGGCTTTTATTTGGCTTTTGTGAGGGACAAATGTTTTTTGCTTGTTAAAAAAACTTGAGAGATCTCCTTAAATGCTCAGAATGGGCAGGTCATTTAGACAATGGACTGTCTGCGCCTTGAGCTGTGAGGAAAGGTGCTCGCTGGACTCCAGAGCAAGTGCTTTATCTAATTTATTCCTGTTTGTGGCTACGCGCAGACCATAGCACCTCTGTGTTTGCAGACCTCCCTCCTACCGCTGATGTTTGAGAGTGGAGGGACTGGGATTACACTCTGGAGCCGTCTCCATGTTGTGCTCGCTTTGCTATGAAGGGCGACAGTTCTCATCACCGCGATGCTTGCCCGGACTCGGGGACAGCGAGCAGGTTTCTTTCCTCTTGGTGCAGTTCAAGGCTGTTAGTTTCTGCAGGATTAACCTGGACGGTGTGGTTGAAATTCACGGTCTCCCAGCGTGCGTGGGAACAGTAGTCTGTGGACACCCATTGATCTGTGTACAACTGCATTCCAAAGATCCAGAACAACTCGAGTCAACAGGCTTAGAGCAGATTTACACCCCTGTAACTGTGGGGGGGAAAAAAAATAAGGAACCTACTTTCTCCCAGTCTGTTCCCACTTCATGAGAAAAGGATTTCAAAATTCTGCCAGTACTTATGTCCATCTCTGAAACTTGGCAGGGGAACGAGTGATCTACTTCCACATGGGATAAATGCAACAGAAGATGATTTAAAAAAACCCTCTTAAAACAGAAAACAGGCAGAGTCGTTGAAAATTTATCCCAGGTGATGCTCACACTTGTGCTTCATAGTCCTGGAATACTCATACATCTTCAGCACTTAACAGTAGTAATGATGGCAAGTAAAAATAATCCCAAGAGATTAAAAAAGATAAACAGAAGCAGCTGATAAATGATGCTTATATGTGGTAGTAAAGCATCACAGCTAGAGAAAACAGGCAATTCAGTCTTTCATTTCTATGTAAAACCGGTAGCAGAATTATAAATAAGCTTTCATAATATCACTACTATAAATATCTGGAGATGAAAAAATTCCTTCCTTTGTCAAATACTGGTTTCTTAAAGAATAATGTGTGATTGTGTGTTTTCTGGGCAGTAGTATGGGTGCTGTCTGTGCAAACAGAAGAGGAATCTGCCTAGAAGCTCAGGCATACATTTTAAAATCGCTCTGTGTAAGAGTGGTATAATATTAAGTTAATGTATATTATGATATGATAAGATATGTAATATAATAATATAAGAACTCTGGTGTAATTTTTATCGTGTAAATGACAGCAAGGTAATTAGTAATACCTAGAAACTGTCACTGGTGACCTTTAGGGTCATAAGACGTTGTACTTCTCCCTCTTTATTAGTTTAACACAACGGATCGTTGTGATAATCCACGGCTTAAAAGAGGAAACAAACTTTTTAATTTTTTGCTATTACGATCTTCCGGGAGAAGTGTTTGTGATGTATAACTGACTGTTACCATAACTCAGTTTTCTCACAGCTATGTTTAAACATCCTGGGGGGGGGAAGCCTGATCCACAGCTTTTTATAATGCAGTCCCTAAGCCTCTATATCTGCCTGTTAATTTCTATCAAAATAATTATTTTGATTCTGCGAGGAAAAGTCTCAATTTATTACTAAGATAATGAATTCTTCGAAAAGTTGTTATCAAAAAGTTTAATTTCTTCCCCATTTGTCTTTGGAATAGGCATAGTTTTGTTGGTTTACTGTACTAAACTGCTTTGGCTGTTTCATAAGGGCTGAGTATTTCACTAAGCTCTTGCAATATTGAAAGAATCTATATTCTGAGAATTTGAAAACATGTCAGCCCACCTAAATTACATATTGATCAGGTTTAATTGCATGCCACCCATCAGTATTAGGTTTGAAAATTCATAAAAGAGAAATAATGTACTCTTTGTGGATGATTACTTCTGGGGCATTTAAATGAATTCCATCACTTAACCCTGAGCAGAGACAGATTATTGAGCCTTGCAATCTAGCCAGTCAAAGTCCAATGCAGTACAACAGCTGTTTTCTAACTATCAGAGAAAAGCAAAGAACAAACAATATAAATTTATATAGATTTTCTTTTAAGGAGAATAGCAAAGGAAAATGCTAAATGTAAACATGCATTATTCAATTGTCCATTGCTAAATAAGAGTCTGCATTTTTAATTCTCTTTCATGGGCCATACGTAAATTCACACGGTGATTATGATTTCAAAATGAAAGTAGTGCTCTTAAGAAAATTATTTTCCATGAATTTTCATTTTTAACTGTGCATTTGCTTATATCTGCCACCACTTACCACTTATCCTCACTTGAAAAGTGGGAGCGTGGGGTGTTTTTTTCATATTCAGTGTGGTTTATGGCAAACATAGTTTTCAAGGCTGTGTTCTTAGTGAAACTCGTGGAGAAGGAGTGTTTATTATTCATTTTCAGGTTGTTCTTTACATTTAGAACTTACGCTTCTTGGTATTGGGTGTGCTTTAAGAAATTGTGCTTATGTATGGTTTTTCTCTACAGAATATCAATACAGAGTAAAAAGGACCAGTTAAAATCATTGGTTTTGCTTGGATAATAGTTTAAAAGCTACATTTTATGTAGACACTTTGAGGTAATAAATATCTGTGAGCATAATTAACTGTCTTTTATCTAGGTCAGATCCCTAGTGATGCTTTTTTAGGACCTTTTGTACTGTCTCCTTTTAATGCTCAGTTTGGCCTTGAAAATGATTTGAAGAGTTATGTTAAAAGTGTTTTTCACTATTTCCCTCCACGTACTCATGAAACAGATGCCTCAATTTCTCTCAAATTTTCACCATGGTTTCTTCAAAATTTCATTTTACGTGGCCAAATATTTCAGCTTTAACAAGATAAAACAACCTGCTTTAGCAAACATGGGAGTCAATGTTTGTGTAAATGATCTTTTGACTTACCAAGCACCTTGACTCACTGTGTAGTCTCTACAGACTGTGGTTCTGCTCCTAGCTAACATAAATTCAGAGGATAGGAAAGCTCTACTTTACGCACCCTGAGAATCTGGCTGTCAGCATTTAATGTCATATTGTGTACATATTACATATGTGATATATTACTGGGACTATCTCAGTTCTGCAGTTCCTAGCAGGGGAAAAAAGAAAACCTGTAGATTTTTTGTTTCCCTTATTTCTGAACAAAAATTAGCCTGCAATTAGCCGGGTAGCGCAGGTATACGCAGTTCAGTGTTGTAGCACTTAATCATTTAAACAGGTGGTTGCAGATCAGAGACAAAAACCCCGTCTCTTGTGTAGTACTTTTTGATCCCTGAAGCAGGGATGTCCTTGAATGAATAAAAGATGAGAGTTGGGTCAGTCCTTACAAGTGGCTGGGCTTAATTTATATATGTTTTTGTAGTCATCAGAAAGCATTGCAAAGCAATTTGCTATAGTTTTATTGTATTTTCCTCCATTTTTTTTTCTGAAGGAGAGAACAACTGTTTGTTAGGTGAGGTGCAGACGTGGAGGCAAACTTTCTAACCTCTCATATACTCATCCTTTCATGGTTTTCGTTTTTCTTAGCTGACTAAAGCTGTTAGTCAAACTCGAATAGGCCCAGGATTTGGGTATCAAGAAATGTTACCAGGCATAGTATACTGCTGCTGTTGTTTCAAGCATCTATATGGAAGACTGATGAAGGAACTGGCTTCGTAAAGCCCACTGGTTTTGCTCTTAGGAATCTGTCCTTGAGCAGGGAAAATGTTAATAAATTGAGTTTTAACCAGAATTTAGTTGACTTCAGTTTTGTAAAATAACCTTATTACGACAAATCTTATCCCTCTTGGAAGGTACCTGCCAATTATATAGGATCCAAGCTGTTCCTTTCACCAGTTATACTTATCTCTTAGTAAATCTAGCCAAATAATATTAAGAATAGTTGCGGTGTATCATCAATATTTGCATGACTCCCATTTCTTTCTATCTATCTGTGAACAATATCTATTAGTAAAATATTATTTCTTAAAATGCTCACAAAAAGTAAAAAGCAAACTCTTGAGATTTACTCGACCAATCAATTAATGTTTTTAATGTAATTGAATTAATGTAATTAAAATAATGACTAAGGAGTTGTGGTCACAGGACATAATGTAATAGACACGACTCATGCTGCTTGTCCCGGGAGTCAGTCTGAACGCTGAAAGACATTCTTGAAGCAGAAAAGGCAATTTTTCTGCCGTAGGTATTTTTCATATAGTATTGTGTTTGTAAGCCTACAACATTACAATTCAGGAACAGGAATCAAGGCAAAATCTTCTAGAGTTTAAATTGCCCTTACTGGCAAATTGGTCATCCAACTTTATGATGCAAAACACAGGGGATAGCTTTGTACTGTTTTGTACTAACTATGGAATTAAATAATTAAGTTGTTATGTAACTGGAAAAGCATTTGCTGGGGGTTGGACTTTTACCTTATGTTCAAATTCTTGGCAACATTTTAAGCTCTTTAGGATAATGTGTACTTACTGTACGTTGGGAGTCTGTGCATGGGATTTCAGGTCAGGTTGTTAAGGGATTTTCTTATACATTTCTGTTGTTAGCTCTGATCGAATACTGTGATTTAAAATAAAAAGTAAATGCAATTGTGTAGAGTTTGGTGATACTAAATCTTTAGCTGGAGCATTTTTTGGGAGCACACATTCAAAGTATCTGGAATTCTTTCTGTCTGCGTGCACTTCCCTTCTGTAGCAGTGTCCCTGAAGTTCCCATTCATGTTGGGGTTACAGCACCAATCCACTTTTCTTCTGCCTGTGGACAAATCAATAGCAAATCACTTATTACTTACTGAGTACATAGGAAACAAATCTGTAGAAGTCTAGATCAAAGAATGTGCTTATGGCCTCCCAAATTGAAGCTTACCACCTATAAATCATCACTACCTGTAGTCCGTGTAGAATTCTGCAATGACTGATGTGTCGAGTTCGATGTAAAGATTTCGCTGTACTATCTCTTCTCCCCCTGCTTTCCCTTTGCCACTGTTTCTCTCGCTCTCAACACATTAGTTTGGAAGACTCAAAATCAGACAAGTGTGGAGTATTCGCACTGTTTTTGCCCCCTTAACCTTATCCTGTTCTCTGAGACTGATCTCCCAGCATCCGTTAACTGTCAGGTCTAGCTCTTAGGGATTTGTCAATGTCAATCCATTATCACTTGGCAGGGGCCATCATAGAGTGATACAAAATCCCTGTGTCTCACCCCTCTTATAATATCTGAAACCCATTGCTCAAAAATCAGATGAAAAAAAAATTCTGAACTGAAGGACAATGACAAGCAGGAAAATTCAAAATGACAAGTGGACACCACCTGTAATTTATTGTGCATATAGTAGAAAGGTCTCAGGAATAGGAGTATTCTGGATGCTACCCCATTTTTATTGAAGTCAGGGGGAATTTTTCTATTGACTTCACTGGGGACCAACATTTCAGCCTTTGTGTTGGTAGGCTTCTAGCTTCCTGCAGGGGAAGAAAAAAAGGAAAAAAAGGTGGGGGGGAGAGAGAAAAAAAAAATTAAAAAAATTACTTCCTGGTAAACCAGCAAGGGAATATTAAAATCATTGCTCTTTTACTGGGGAGTAAAAGAGAAAAGCCATGAATCTATTGCTTTGGGGCGTTTGGGAATTTTTAAACTTTCATGTAGATTATGGAAATCTTGACAAATCCTTTTCCTATGTTGGAATCAAATAATTTTGCTTTAAAAACAAATAAATAAATAAATTGAAAAGTCTTACTCCTTTTCCAGTTCCTTCCCTCCATGGTCTCCCTCCTTCCCTCCACTGTTAGAACAAGGTTAACCTTGAGTGCAACCATTTTTTTTCCAAGTCTAACAAAAGACATCACTTGACCAGTTTTGATTTTCTAAAAAGTTACATCCTATCAAATCCCTCTCCCCTCTCCCCTCTCC
>JAAGNO010024963.1:141934-151934 GCA_033439905.1 Ceryle rudis
CCCCTCGGCTTTTCATGCTTACGCTGGCAGAAACACAGAAGTGAATCTGACGAGGACTCTACATCAAACTGAAATGATTTGCTGACACATTGGTGCTTATATTGTCTTGGGTTTGTCCCCCCAGCAGTGAGCGCTGCCAGGCGTAGGCCGCTGACGGTGTGCAGTGCGTTCCTGAAGCTCCCTGGTAGATGAGTTACGGCCGGCTACACAAAGGTGCTGAGGAGCCACGATAGTCCTTTTCTCTGATTAAGAAAATGTAAGACTATAAAAAGACCAAACTGTCTAGATAGAGGTAGAATTATACAGAGACATTAGTAATACAGATATTGTTTTTACAGGAGTTACTAATAAAGGATGGAGAGCAGAGGAGCTGAAGTTCTTAGACTGCCTTTATTGTGATAACATAAAGTGGTGATGCCACTCAAACTAGCAACATTTGTGATGTTTCAATCCACTGTGAGATTCACTAATTTTACTAATTTACTATTTTACTTCCCGCTTCCAGCTGGGATTAACGGAGTAGTCTATGGTGCCGTGCCAAGTGGTATCTGCAAGTTAAAGTAAATGTCCTTTTCCTGGAGTCAAGCTCACTTTAAGGAAACAACATATTAGGAATAAAACTGCTCTCTCAACTGCTGCACGTTTGTTTCTCCCATTCACTTCCTTTGTTTATCCTGTGGGTGAAGGAGTACTCCTCTAACTCATTTGTGTTCGCTGTTCCTCCCGACTGGGTCTGTATTATAAAAATGATTCTGGACTAAAACAAAATTTGCAGGATGTTGGCAGAGACTGTAAAGGAGAGAGACTGGGCAGAGCCAGTATTCCCCCTTCAACATCCCATAGTGAAATAGCCTTTGCAAATGACAGCAATTATTTTATGACTATAGTAAGGGAGAGTAAGAGATGACTATCAGAGGCCACAAGGATTATTAATTTCCCACATTGCGGGAGCTGCAGCACGCACTTCAACATCAAGACTGCATTTAGTGCAACCGTTTCGCTGTGTGTTTCGCGATACGTGAGAATGAGAGAGGATTATCTAGCAGTAAGGGCACAAATTCAGAATTTATTGTAATTATATACTTGCAGGTAAAGCTTAATGTTTGTCAAGTAGCACTGGGGGTTTGAAGCTGATAAACTTCCCGGGCATATATTTTGAATTGTCTGAGTACTTCACCCGCTTGCTTGGGCACTTTCATCCATAGAGCCTGTGACATTCCTGGCACTTGCTTCTCGTGCTGAGACCAGTTTTCTGTAAAGATGTATTGGGCATCTGCAGTTACACGTGCCTATATTTTTAAATCTGATCCTGAACTTTTTTTTTTTAGTTTCTTTGTGCATTGTTCATTTTATTGTATTTGTAACACCCTCCATTTACATATTGACCTCAACTGTCTTCAAAGGAAGCTTTTTTCTAATTGTATCCAAGTAGTGGAGAAACTTTTCCATGAGTTTGGGAAAATGAAACTTTAGTTCCTAAGCTTTGAGGGTAAGGATTTTTCTTTATATCGTGTCATCGATTTGCTTTGGTGGTATGTGCTAGGATTTTCTGAATTAATGTGCTCTCTATTAGACAAAATTTAAGTGAATATACATACTGAACGAAGTATTTTTTTAATCTCTACATTTAATTATTTTCTTTAGAACCTTCAACAAATCAAAAAATAATTTCATTAATAATCATCTCAAAGTTCCAGCTGCATTTTGATTAATTTATTTTAAAAAATAATACCTGCTGCTAAAGAGATGTAACCTAACTTTTTAGTAATAAAATGGTTTTTTAGCATACGTGAACACTTTCCAGTATCACACTTCAAATCACAACTGAAGAGAATGCTATGAGTAAAGAGAAAATACATTACAGATTAAAGCTACTTCATTCTAATCATTTTTCGCTGGGGTCTTTTACATAGGACAATTCATTAGGTAACTGTTCATCTGCTCCTTGCATATCTGATGCATTTCCACCATTTTCACTTTTTCCTTTTATTTCTTTTCTAAGCTGAACTCAAATTCTTGCCCCATGTTTTGGGTACCTCCACAGTTATGAAAATTTCGTGCCGTAGCAAATTGTGAATTTCAGTTGGTTGCCGCTGGCAGTCGAGAGCCAACAGGACCACCCATCTGTATTGTCACTTTGCTTTTATTCAGGAAATCCCACTGGCCAAAGCTGAGCCGAGACAGTGACACTGGTGGCGTCTCTGTGATAGCTTATTTAAGAAAGGGTAGAAAATGCTGCACAGCAGCTGCGAGAGAGAGAAGCAAGAGAAATGTGAGAGAGAACCCTTCAGACACTAAGGGCAGTTTAGAAGGAGGTGCTCCAGGTGTCCAAGTAGAGATTCTTCTGCCTGGTCCATGCATGAGACCACGGTGAAGTAGGCTGTCCCCCTGCCGCCCATGTAGGACCCTACACCGTCAGGTGAATGTGCCCTCAAGGAAGCTGCGGCCCAGGGAGAGCCCACGCTGGCAGGAACTGCAGCCTGTGGCAAGGACCCAATTTAGAGCAGTTCTCATGGGATTCAGTCCTTCAGGAAGGACACCATGCTGGAGCAGGGGAAAAGTGCAAGGAGTAAGGAGCAGCAGAGAGGAAGTGTTACGACTGGACTGCAAGC
This sequence comes from Ceryle rudis, assembly GCA_033439905.1. NCBI lineage: Eukaryota > Metazoa > Chordata > Aves > Coraciiformes > Cerylidae > Ceryle > Ceryle rudis. Next base: position 144,547 of record JAAGNO010024963.1, read on the forward strand.
CCCCTTTCTCCATCTGCCCTGTTCACTCGGGGTGGGGGCAGAAGGAAGGAGTCAGAAGAGAAGCTGAGCCTGAGAAAAAGGGAGAGGTGGGGGAAAGTGTGGTGTTTTGTGTTTTGCTTTCTCACTATCCTACTCTATTTTTAATTGGCAATAAATTAAATTAATCTTCTCCAAGTTGTGTCCGGTTTGCCTGTGACAGTAATTGGTGAGCAATCTCTCTGTTCTTATCTCATCCCGTGAGCTTTTTCATCTTAAGTTTCTCCCCTGTCTCGCTAAGGAGAGAGAATGAGAGAGCAGAGTGGTGGGCAGCTGGCAGCCAGCCAAGGGTAACCCACCGCATTATCCCAGAGCTATTTTAAACAGATTCTCTATAAAAACATAGCTTGATATGATGAACTTTTTTTTTTTTAAATTACTCTTTTTTCCCTTCTCTTTTTCACCACTTTGTCTTCTCTCCTCTATTGAATTTGAGGGGCAAAAAACCAAAGAGGGTGGAGCCAAGGGATGTGCTTTGGAGACAAACAAAACCAAACTTTTATTAATGCAGAATATTCTTCATGTTAAAAAATGAACCCGGCGTGTGTATTGCTCAGAAAAGTGATTTATTTGTTCTTCCTCCCTCTGTACTGTTGATAAAGAATGAGGAATCTATTGAAGTAGGAGGAAGTGGAGGAGTAATTGTACTTGAAGTGAGAAGATTTTAGTAAATGGCCGGATAGAAGGTGGGAACATCAAGGAACAGCACTTACAAATCTTTAGATGTTTTTATAATTCTTTCTCAGCTCTCTGAAATGGCCAGAATGGAAAAAAACAATCCTGTGCATTGAAGAAGTTCTGGGAATAATATCGAACAGAAATTGCAGATTGCCATTATCCTTCCAAGGGAGCCGAGTGGAAGATGAAGTCTTTCTCTAGTACAGGCCTTGAGGTGAAAAATGCTGTTGGTCGCACGCTGATCTTAGTAAGCTGTTTCAGGTCAGGCAGGCAGAGAGCTAATAAGATACAAGGGTTTGAAGGGGAAGTCACCAGTTTGAAGCAGAAATAAAATACAAACTTTTAAATTTAGGTATTGCAACCATTTCCTGTCATTTTAAATTAAGGTTACATCTGTTAAACTGTAGGATTTAGTTTGGCTGAATAGCTAACTGGCCAGAATTGTGCGGGCTGCCTGGTTACAGGAGGCCAAGTCATGTGAGATTACTAAGGTCTTTTGGCTTTAAAAGTCTATGGATTTAGTATCATAGAATTGTCAGGGTTGGAAGGGACCTTAAAGATCCTCTCGTTCCAACCCCCCTGCCATGGGCAGGGGCACCTCCCACTAGAGCAGGTTGCTCAGAGCCCCATCCAGCCTGGCCTTAAAAACTTCCAGGGATGGGGCTTCCACCAGCTCTCTGGGCAACCTGGTCCAGTGTCTCACCACCCTCATGGTGAAGAACTTCTTCCTTATGTCTAATCTGAATCTACCCACAATTAATTTGGTAGTAAATTCTGTTTCTTGAAGAAAGAAGTAAAGTAAAATGGTTCCAAATATATATTACCAAAAAGACAGGTTTACAAGAGAACAAAAACCATGGGAGGCCGTGCAAAAGGCAAAATGTCTGGTGAGATGCCAGGCTCTTAATTCATGATTTCATTGCAGTAAGGGAGAAGGACATTTGGCCTGAAAGTCATCTACAGGCTTTTTGCTATTCTTCTTCACCAGTCTGAGCTATATCCTGACTATAAAAGGGAGGTCAAAAAATGCTGATTGTCTCAGAGGTTGAGCTGCCCAGCTGGCTCTGCCAGGTCTGTTACCAGGAATAAAATTTCCACATAGCTGTGAAAGTATCAGAAGATTTCTCCGTGTGCTGGTCAGTGCCATTTCACATCTAGGCTGTAAGTTACATTGAATATTAGTTGTCATTATGAGAGGTTAATTCTGCATTATCGTTTAAATCATCGGACATAGAGTTTTACTGAAATGCAGCCGCAGAAGTGACAGGCTAATCTCTACCAGGGCACATTATTTGTATGCAAGCAACAGCTTCTGCTACAATAAAAAACATTCTGGACAATCAATTGGAAGCCACATTCAAGTTTTCATATCCATGTTAAGTCAACCCCTTACATGAGAGAGTGTGAGATGGTAAAGACCTCGCTCTGGTTTTATGTGGTGGTGTTTTTATCTCTAGAATTCTTCTTACAAGTCTAGTCCATGAAAAAAAACCAACTTTTGCTGCCAAGTGTAGACTTGCAACTAGAGTTACTATTGATGCTGATCTTGCAGTAGTCATGGAGCCAGACTGAATCCATATATAGGAAACGAGCACTAAATTCCTTTGTACCTTGGTGCAACTTGGCTCAAGGTGTCTTCGTCTACCTCTCTTGTTTCTATCTTAATGTCAATATGAAGAGTGAATAAAGCTTTATCCCCCTTCTATCTCTGCATTAACAGATTTACAGAAGCATTGTGTTTAGTTTATGTTTGGACAAGTCTGGACTATGTAAGTTACATCAGATCCATATCCAGTAAAATAGAAAATCTCCTTTTCTACCAGTCAGAAATTTACTTTGTTTTTTTTCTATCAGTCCTATTAGTGATTTGTTTGGGTTGTTGGTTGTGTGGGGTGTGGTTTATTATTATTTTTTTTAGTTAACACAGATGCCTGCTCTGTGTGAACACCACAACTCCATGGTTTGGGCCTTTTCAGACAGCATCAGTGCCAGTGCTCTGTTTAACGAGTTCATATGCTATGATACATACCCTGCTGAAGTTAGTGGTGATCTGTCACTTTACCCATCGTGCTTGTCCTGGAAATGGGCTTAAACTTTTGCTCAGATCCTGTCCTTCTATTTCAGAAGATGCTTTCAACTCAGATTTTAGTACAAGTGACTTTGAAATAAAAGGTAACATACTCAACTTTTTCTCAGCTGATTTTCTTAGTAATACTTAATAATAAAGCAAAACAATCTCTCTGTTTCCTCCCCTACCCCAAAAAAAAAACCCCAAACCACCACAACCAAAAAATAACAAAAAAGAACTAAGGAGCTAAACTGCCTTTACAACATGATTTTAGCCACAAATAGAATTGTATTATCAGCTTGAAAGTAGCTCTCAGCAGGGACTCAGACAGCAGACGGGATTGTATTATTCTGCCATTCTCCTATCCATCTGTTAAAGAAGCTCTGGTTAGAGTCAAATGCTTTTCTTTTTAATTATTTTTTTTAAGAGAATAATCTAATTTTTGAATACAACCAGTGGTGCTTCATGTATGCACACCTTGCAAGTATTTAGTAGGAAAAATCTTCCTTTGTTTTCATCCAGGGAATTAATCTCCACTACCTTTATGTCTTTTAGAATTGAGCTTCTGCCAATCCAGAATACCCATTTGAACATCTGTAACTATAGAATCTCCCCTGTTTTCCTCTATATTGTGGTTTGCTTGCTTGTTTGGTTTTTTTTCTGGTTTGGAATGTCTTCTCCCTTGCATGAGCTTTTCAAATAGTGTTTTGGTTCTTTTAGATACTTTTTTCTCTTCTAGGAAACATGCTTGAATCTCTCATAGCTGCAAGAGGGAAAACAAAGGAACTCTGTTAAGAAACGTGCTCCTCCCCTGCCCAATAAACTATCCTTTACTCTAGGTGGTGCTTATGTTATTATCTGTTTTTGAAAGCTTCTCTATCTTGTATAAAGCATGAAAATAATGATCCAAGAAGGGATTCTATACTAGCAAAGTGCTTGTAAGGTATGATCATTTATATTGGTGAATACTGCTTTTGTGCTGTGTATGTCTCCCAAATGAAATCAAATGCAACAAGGAAAGGCCGTAACTGAACCTACCTACTTCCCAGCATAACTGAGGCTGTGTTGGAGATTTCTGATGGTGTGTACGTATTGGTAAGCTGCTCATCATGCTTCTGTGGCAGAGGCACCCAGAAGAGGTTGATGGCGAAGCCTTAGCTTTGTTCTCCTCCTAGTTTGGATTTTTTTCTGGAATTAGAGGTGAAGAAAAAGACATCCTTGGAAGACAGCAGGTGGTATTGACAAAGACAAATGCAATCGAGAAGTCATCTTTGGAATGTTATCCCCTGGATATTGTTACTATCTCTTAACAATAAAAATAAACCAAACAACTAATCAAAGAAAAAGAGTCCAAACCAAATTATCAGAACGAATGCCACCCCAAGAAATTGTGAAAAAGCAGACTTGGAAAGCTAAATACTTTTTAAAATAAATATGTATTATTAATTAACTGAGGAACATACTTTAGTGGTGACCTGGCAGTGCTGGGTCAACAGTTGGACTTGATGATCTCCTCCATGAAGTGAGGTTGTGCCAATTCTTCAAAACTCTCTTCTCCCGATGATCCACTTTCAGCTTTTTAACTGCTTTAAAATTAACCACACGATGTCAAAAACAGAGCAGCTAAGAGATAAACAGAGAACTCGGTGCCTTTCGTAGACCCACAGCACCATAATGCGGGGAGGAGGCAATGCCAGCACAGCAGGACAGATTGATTGTCTGAAATTGGGAGTCACTGGGAAGCTGAGGTTCAAGAGTCTGTATTTGGATGCAGACCTATTGCTACTGCTATTTTTATGCTAGTGCTAATAAACGAAGGGACGTGGCCTGTGCTGAGGATGTGAACCAGCATTACCTTCCATCCCTGTACAATTACATTTCAGTCTTGGCACCCACAGTACTCTTACTTCAGATGAAAAGATGGTGACTAGTGCTTTCAGGGGTGTGTTTTTCCTTACTCTTCTTCATATTAAGGAAAAAAAAATCCTCAACTTCCATTTTCTAGAAGAAAATCAATTTTTTTTTTTTTTTTGCTGTTACTGGTACTTTACTTACTGTTTCTAGTTCACCAACCCAGCTAGTTTTGTGTCTGTAAGTGTGGTAAATGCACGCACTTGCTTTTCACCGAGTTTTAAGTCATGATTTCTAGTACAGAAGAGTCTGAAGGAGATACTGATATAGTAAATAGAATCAAAATATAGTATAGCTGCAAGATGAAATCTCTCTTCGCCTGAGGATTAAGGTGAAAATGACAATGTAAATAATTAAAGCCAAATGCAGTTTGTTTTTCTTCCTACGGTCCACAAAATGCATAAAACTCCAGCGGATACCTACAGACCGTGTGGCAAATGCAGCCAGGTTAAGCGTGTGATATCTGGGTTTATATTTGTTCCCAATTGAAATTATCTATCTCTTCTGTGACATCAAGACCAGGAACCTCAATTATTCCTCAATCTTTCCCACAAGCAAGATAATAATTGGAAGTTGACAAAATTCATGCTCAGGTTGGGGAATATTGATTTCTGTTTGTCTTGCATCTTAACATTTAGATGTGACTGTCATGTATACTAAAACATGAAATTTACTGTCTTCATAAAAGTTTTACTAAATCAGCCACCAATGGAAGGAATTATTGGCAGCTTTTTCATTACTAAGGATAGAGTGAAGCACCTGATTATTTTTAGAGGTTCTGTGATGACTTGGATGTACGCCAATAAATGCTAGGTCACTTCTGCATTCTGATTCATCCCTCGTGTTTTTTAAGTAATTAAAATATTATATTCTGCTTGGTGATTGGCACAAAATGCTACAAGAACCCTTTCTTTCCATGTTAATGTGTTCCTAGTAGTTCATAACCAGAGCAGGGCAATTTTATCTGAGAGGGATGTAGTAATAAGGAACAAGGTTATTTTGAAATAGTTCACCAAGAACAAATATCCTGATAAAAAGTACAGGAATAAAATTCACTTTCATGTGGTTGAAACAGTCAAATATTTTTTTTTCTTAGATTACCTGAATTACCTTGATTGAGCCAAACAAAAAAGGAATGTTGCAAGAAGGGAATCACTTTGATTTGAAGTCTGTCAGTGTTTTCATTGTTCATTTGAAAGATTAAAGCGCTGAATTCACACAGAAACACTCCCTCTGCACCCCTGGTTTGTTTTCGAGCTTTGATGTTATCACTCGTTTTACAGCTAATCTTACCACTAGGACTCGGGATTTTTTGGAATGTTTAGCATCTGTCTCTTTAAAACGTGATTTTTAAGGAGAAAATAATGAGATGACATATTTTAGTGGGGAGAGAGAGGGGAAAGTTTTCAGAACTACGTGCAACCTACATACTCTGCTTTTGAAGCAGGGGATGCCTGAGCAGCAGGCAAGTGAGCTTGTGGGCTTGTTATTAACATCTTTCTGTTTAATTAATACCTGATATAGCTTGACCCATGACTGTTCACTGGAACCTGTAGCAAAAGCAGAACTCCTAGGAGCAGTTGGATGAAATCTATCAGTAGCATATAGGATTTTTTTTTTCCTGCCTATTACATTTAAATTAATAATTTGTTACTTTCATGAGTGACAATATTTTTAACTCTTTGGTGGCAAATCTTATCTTGACTGTTCCAGCAGCCGTGATTAGAGGTACAGCTGATCAGAAGCTTCATTGTGCTTACAGAACTCACTTTTGCCTTCACAATATAGTGGAACTAAAAAATCTGTGACTTTTTCACTTGGAAGTTTTCAATTTAAGTTACTGAATTGCATATGAAAATAAAAGTTACATGGACACTAACCCTACTTGAACTGGATATGCAGAGCTGTGGAATACGAAATGGGGCGATTACATTTTTGAATAAAATTTGTTTAGAGACAGTAGCTTGCCCTCTAGGATGGGATGGAAGTTGCTGAGTCTTCCCTGAGTAAACTGTAATTGATTAGGGATGCAGCAGAAAGGAAAACATTTAAAATTCTGCATGAATTTTGTTAGTTTGGAAAAAACAAGTCATAAGCATGTCCAGTGGTGAAAGCTCTCATCCCAATATCTCTGTTCCCTGCACCACAAGGGAAAGTCAAATTGAGTGCACCCCCCGGAGCTGGTTAGGAGAGCAGAAGGAAAGAAATATAGAGACTAAGGTGTGTCTGTGACGAATATGCTGTGTGGATCCATACCGTATGCCTGTGCTGCTTACTTCCCCGCACATGCTGTTTGGGTGTGGATTACTTGAATGATGACAGGGAAGAGAAAAACAAGACCACACTTGTTGAGACTTTGGCTTATCTCTTCCCTCAGTTTTGTATTATGTTGAATTTGCTAAATATTCTAGCTGGACAGTTTCCAGTGTTAGATGTACTTCTGGAGCGCCTCTTCTCTTACCAAAGAGAACCCATCCGGGGAGCTCGCCACATACGAGAAGTTCCATCTTGCCCTTCCCGTAAGGCACAGTAACACCGTTGGCAGGTGAAGTTTAATGCTGACCTGAGTTAGAAAATACACCTCCTTCTTCTGAAAATGTTATTAGTAAAATCCTTAATGAGATTTTCTCATTTTCCCACTATTCCCCAAAGAACTCTGTTATCCATTGGGATTCACAGGGTGATGTGAAGTATG
>JAAGNO010024963.1:156934-159702 GCA_033439905.1 Ceryle rudis
GTAACATTTTGATTCTAAACTGTGCTCATCAGTAGTACACTGTGTTAGGAAACATCAACAGAAGAACTGGGAAAAGGAAAATGATTCTTGAAATGACGGTAACACTCTAAATGAGTTAATGTTAATGTGAATTAGTTAGCCCTTACATCAGCCCCCCAGGGGCTGTGCCGGCCTTCTTTTCAGAATACTGAAAACTTCCGAGGGAGGAAAAGGTAAGTGTCTGAGTCAGTGTCAGAAGAGGGAGAACGACTGGAATTACTTTCTTCCATGTCACAACCTCAAAGAGCACATCTGTGTCATGGAGAGTCATGCTGCAAAAGAAAAGAAATTGTCAGCTGGGCTGAACTGGGTGAGCTCAAACTGGGAATCCCAAAGCCCTACCTAGATGGCACAGCAGAAAGGCACGAGCCTAGCTGAGGTGCCACGTCCATCACCTTGGGCAGAATGCACGCTTTTGTGCCCCAGGAGGTGCCCCAGCAATCCTGGCACACACTGTGTTAGCAAACAAGCCCTCTCCAAGCTGGTAGGTGGACCTTCTCTAGCAGTGCAGAGCTGGCCTTGGACAATGCTCTTTCCTTTGTTATTGATGGCTTAGGAACAGAGGCACTGCCCTGCTGGTGAGTGAAGCTGTCTCCCAAGCCCCTGTGAACTATTTGAGGGGGGACAGTGCAAGAGAAGCTGTAGTGAAAAACAACAGAAAAATCTGCCACTGCTGTTTGTTCCATTCTATCAAATTATTTCTGTTCTTTATATTTGGATTTGATGCTTGCTCATATAGATATCTGTATTTTGGGTTTCTGACTTAACCTGTTTCCACGAATCGGCAACTGGAGAATAGCTGGCAAGCATTAAAACCCTAGCGAAATTAAAGAAAGATAAGTAGATGTTGAGACTGAGTTCTTTCTACGAATTTTCTGTAGAATAATGCTGAGATGAAATGTTTGATTCCAGCTCTCCAAAGTGAGAGCTGGAATTCAGGAGCTCTGGTGAATTGAGCAATATGAGGTTTGAATCATTTTCTCATGAAGTACCTTTTGTACAAAACCAAAAATGATGACTGACTACTCTGATCATTTTATCTAGGAAAATGATTCCATAAAAATAGTTTGTGCTATTTCAGTTGTAACCCAACTGCACCTGAAATAAACTTCAGATAAAGTTTTGGAAATAAATCCCAGAATATTAAGTTTGCCTAATAGAATGAAAAATAATTAAGTCTTCTCCAGATTGCCCTGTGCTGCTCAGGATGTTCACAGAGCTGCTGTTGTGATTTGTTTCTCTATGAATGTCCTTGTATAACTCAGAGGGATTTGTGTCTGTCATCCTGCCCCTCTCTTTGGACATCCTTACTTGGGTAGCCCTGTCGCAAGAGCTGTCAGCGTTACCAGGCCACAAAATCTTCTGAACACAAGTGTGTTGGAGACAAAGTCAGTTTGACATGATTCCTGTGACTTAGCCAAAAGAGAATAAATGGCAGAAGTAACAATTATCGGTAGGTATTTGCACCACACCTTGCAATTCTGTCAGCATATTGTCCAGGATAAATACTGTAGCAGGAGGCCGTCCATCGCACTTCAACTCTTTTTCCTGGGTACTTGCACAGATTGTGGCGTCCTGAGGATAATTTTGGCAAACAGAAGAGAAACAAACTTGCATGTTTCCAAATTACAGCTAACTGTTCCTTCCTCACTTGCTTCCTATAAAAAGTCCATGCATATATGTACCTTGCAAGGAAAGAAGTTGTAGCCTTAATTAAAAACAATAGGACAAACAACCATTTAATCATGATCAATCATCCAAGAGCTAAACTAGCAATTACAATTGAGAAAATAGAGAATATTTTTGCTTTTCAAAAAGGTTAAGGTTTGTGTGGTTTGGTTTCGTTTTTTTTTAATGGGGTTATTCTTCATATACAAGTTTAAATAAACCTTCAAGCAAACCTTAGCCTTTAAGTGCAAACTTGACTCCTTACTCTCTAGACAGGGTAATCTCTTGGTAATTAAACCGATGAACAATTAAATTAATGAAGTCTTGATATCCAAACCAAAGGAAAGGGGGATACACCTAGAGGATACGTGCACGGCAGTGGATGGGATGTGAACAGCTACCAGCCCTTGGTCTCCCTGGGGCCAGAGCATATTAGGGTTCAAATTTTACTTTAACCAAATGACTGAAATAAATTCAGCCTGGAGATTTCATGCTGTCACAGCCTGAATGAGGATTTAACCCATGCTGTGATAGTTCAGCCCATTCCTTTACTTTTAATGATCGTCCAGTGTCCAATTTCCTTCCCCCCCCCCCCCCCCCCCCCATTTTGCCTTGACCAGAAAACTGAAGAGATCTGAGGTGTATTAATATGCAGTGTCACAGTCCATTTTTTGTATCCGAGCCCTTAGCTGTTGCCACGGTGGAATGCGTTGCTTAGAAAAGGGGAAAGTGACAACTGCAGAATATCCAAGAAACATGTTATCCCACATCTTCCACAGCAAATTGTTTAATCTCTTCTTGTATTACTTAGTCGTGTGGTGAAGCTGTGGCATGAGGCTCAGGGTATGAGTCGCCAACACTTCTTTCCCATGACCACACAAACACCTCCCGTCTGAACATTTTTGCAAAGGAAGGAAAGCATTTGTGTTTGGTTTTGGTTTTGTTTTCTTTTTTCCCTTTTAAAAAATTATTATTTATTTTCCCCTCCATTATTAATTTTTTTTTATTATTTTTTATTGTACGTTTCCATTCATTTTACATTATTTCCTGGTAAATATAGA
>JAAGNO010024963.1:164802-188747 GCA_033439905.1 Ceryle rudis
AGGGGACACCCTCTTTTTCAGAAGGCAAAGGACTATTTCTGTGTCGCCACAACACCTCTGTGCTAGTCTGGCAAGCTCTCCGAGGCAGGGGTTTCTTTTCATACCTCATTTTGTGGATTTTACTACCTGTAAAGAATATGCTTCTCCGTTTTACGGACAGAAAAAATAAACTATTATTGTTAAGGCTTAGTTTTCTTCTTTAGCACACCAGGAAATTTCCTTCCAGTTCAGGTGTTCAGAAATCTTACAGAGCTGAACTTCCACTACTGTGGTTGAATTTGTGTCCAAATATATTATATACACTGAAATGCCTTTGGTGGTCTCCTTCACTGGAGTTGCAAGTCCTTCCTAAACATTAACGTGTGCATTGGGCAGCACAGATCTGAGGTGTGGGAGCAGCAGTTCTCCCAGGTTCCACATTAGATACATGGGATTTGCCCAGGGGCAGACTGTGGGGGGAAAAAGAAAAAGGGAAGTCAACCTCTGTCTGCAAAGTCCTAAACCGGGACTTCTGTTTTAATGGAGAGGATGACACTCGGGATCTTCTTTCTTCTTATTCAGCCACTGAATTACTTTTCCTTCTACTGAATTGGGTTTGGCATTTTCTGTGCAGGTGAAAGCCTGAAGCCTGGGAGGTTCTCATGGCTGTAGGCTGGGGCTAGCCCTACTCCTAGTACTGAATTCCAAGTTTTTCTGGGAATGTTTTTCCAATCATCACATTTCTGCTTTCAGCCAACTCGGTGTTCGCAGGTTATTGCTTCTAGCAATAATTTCAGAGTTTACGTGAAGTCATAGTAAATCTTCTCACATCATTTGGAATTTAGCACTGAAAATTTTGGAGTTATGACTGTGGATGTACAGTGGTCACTGAGTTTTCAGTGCCTCTGAAGACTTAGCATGCTTTTTTATGCTAGTAGCCATTAAGCATTATGATCCTTTGCCTATGTCCTTCATACTACTGTCACTTCACTTAGAAAAACAATGGTAAAGGACTGGAGGAATCAGCTTCTGGAGGTAGCTTTACATTTAGGTCCCTCAGATGGCTTGCCTGAAGTTAGATGACAGCCAGGATATCAAAATACTGCTGAATTTAAAAGGGGGGGGGGAGGATAAAATGCAATATTGCCTATGTGGTTGGGTTTTAAAATTCATAAAGTGAGGGGTTTTTAATCCCTGTAGAAGGGCAGTTACGGTTTCAGTAGCAGTTTCCCTCGGTGGACGTTGTAACGGGTGTTCTGACCGAAGGCTGTTACTGAAATACACATTTAACAACAGAAAGCACACGCGTGTATGTGTTTGTATGTGGGAGGGGAGGCTTTCATTTATAACTAGTTTATTTTCTATAATCCAGTAAGTGCTTTTGGTGAGCAGAGAACAAGTTGGATGTTAAAGAGTTTTAAAAGAACTTAGTGTCTAAGAGCAGTTTTACTGGAAGGCAGTGTGTTTTCATGCTTTTTTCAATTATGGCCAGTTTTTGGGGGGTTTTGACTGTGAATGTAATGCTTTATAAAGTGTTGCCTCTAAGAGGAAAACGTGGTCCTCTTCCAGTGTGTGCGCACACGCGCTTGCAAAATGCAGTGCTTGCCCTGCCAAGTTTCATTCTTAACATATAGCAACATAAATATTGCTCTCTTCACCCCTATCATTGTGTTATAATTACGTTAGCCTATGTGGTGCAAATAGTGTTTCCAATAACAGTAAAAGAAATTTAGAAATAATAAAGCTGTCAGTGTTAACAGTGATTCTTGACAAGACTCATGTAAGCCGAACTAAAAATGGAGAAAGGTTCACTTGTCAAAAACCAGAATAATGCGAAGTTTGGATTTTTCTATTTCCCCTGTCAGATTTATTTCTTGCAATGAATCTCATGGTTTTTTAAAGAGAGACAGTTGTTCTCCTTCACCCTTTCTCTTTTCCTCCCACGCTGCCAATCCTCAGACCAAAAATGGCCTTTTAAAATCAATTGAAGGAAACTGATCCTCTCTATAAAGAGCTTTCAGTTCTCTTTATGGTTTAAAAATCAAGACTTTTTTTTTTTTTCCTATGTATTTAATACAAAAATTGGAGCACTGCTATTACTTACAAAGCTTGAGAGAAAGGCACGCTCCAGTGAATTCTATATAACACATCAGTTCTTCCAGGCTTGGACGTAATGGCAGTAGGCTGATTTTGTTTTAAATATATAAAAAGCCTCTGATTCAAAGAAAGAAGAATCTCAATACTTGACTGGTTTCTAAATAGGCATTTTGAGCCATAATGGGTTTACCGTTAGGATTACGGTTGTACTCAATGATCTTAAAGGTCTTTTCCAACCAAAATGGTTCTATGATTCTATGTGCATTGTACATCAGGTCTGAATTTTGAGCTGCTACAAACTGTACTGTCTGTGGTTTCTGTTGTACTGCTGAGTTTATCATAGTATGGGACTTGTAAGTATCTCAGGATCTCCTTTAGTTTAGATATCAGTAAAGCTCTGCCTGTCTGTCTTCACTAAGAAAATCTGGATAAGTATATGAAGGCCATTTAAAATCTTTTTTTTTCCCCCTCCTTTTTATGCTTAACTGTGTATTTTGCAAGAGGTTGCGTAGGTTTTAATGGTGTCTGTAGAATTCACAACAGTTAGAAGCAGCATGACACATTATTTTTTTTATACTTGACAATATGTTGCTGATTATGCCAATTAGAAGATTTAAAATCTTCAAAGATATAAATGAAAATTTTGTAAGAAGATTTCTTTTTTTTTTTTGAGGGCAAAACCTCCTAAATACGCGAGGTCTGTAGAAATGCAAGATACATCTCAGTGCCAGTGATAACTGTTAAAGGCTCTTTCAGCATGAGGAGTAAGTGTTACGTGTTAATTTGATGAAAGATATTATAAAATTAATTTGTAAACCAGTCAGTGGGGTTTAACTTTTTATAAGTACCTGGTAGGCTTTGAAGGTTGTCTTGTATTCCCTGATAAACCAGCATAACTCGATAAAATTAAGAAACAAGTAGACAAACCATGAACTTTGCATTCAAGTGGATGTCGCTCGGGTTATAGAATATGCTGAATACGCTTCTGTGAGCCCTTATTTTAGGGGTTTTATCTGCTTACCTGATATTTTCTTGATAGTTTTAATTTCAGATGCCTGTGTGTATGTGAAACGAGGTTAAAATGTTTTTGGTTTTTTTTTTTGAAAGAGCAAAAAATCTACCTAAGATCAAACCAGTTTCAATAAAATGAAATATATTGTGCTTTAAACCATGAAGACTATACATTAGTGAAACCTCAGAAGCTTGTGATAAAGATGATCTAATCTCTGACTGAAACAAAATATAATCAATGCTGTACCAAAACACTTTCTTTACAGTTGAAATGCAAATTCTGGATGCAGTATTTCTTCTACAGTTGTTGACAACCTCACTGCCACCTAAACCAGAAGATGCCTCAGAATTCTCTGCAGTGCCAGCAGCACCTTCACGTGTTACAGGGAAAGCACGGAGCACAAATATTACATTTCTAATGCAAAGGAAAAAGAAAATAGTCACTCTCTTATTATGCAGCTTATGAGAAAGACTTAGATTGCAGAGGGGTTTATGATGGTTGTTATCATCGCTTTGACTTCCCTTATCTTTGTATCAGAAGTTCTGTTCTATTTTCCACTGTTTTCTGGCTATGTTCCAGTGAATAGGGACAGACTTGTCATGTTTGAGGTCACAGAGAGGAGTAATTTACCAGAAAATTATATAAACCACTTGCTTTTTTTCCTCCATAGCTTTATAGAAGGGGAATTTGAACCATTATGGAGTTGTGTGGGTGGTTTTTTCTTTTTTTTTTTTTCCCCTTGTTTGGCTTTTTTTTTTTTTTAATCAAAGATAGCTTATTTTTTTTCAGTGCAATCAAGATGTAAGATTAGCAACAAATTCTGATCCAGGGGCATTGAACTGCAGTGTCACTCCCTAAGGACGTAGGTACGACTTTGACACACGTGTGTGGTACATCTGTGGGAGTATCCCAAGGAAGAGCCACTGTGGAATAATTTCAAAACTTGGAGGAAGGCTGCTACTGTGATGAGTTATCGGATGAAGTTCTGAGCCAGCAACGACTTGATTTAATATTACTTGATCCTGTGAAATTTTCATAGATTTTAAGATGAGGGCAGCAATGGGGGCAGCCTCATTATTTCTCCTTGCAACTTTCATTGAAACATAGAAGCATTTTGAAGTTGTGGGTTAATTGTTTGGCTTAAAGTGTAATTTATTTTTCAGTGCTGAATTAGCAATACTTAGGCATATTATTCATGCTTTAGTAGAGAAAGCAGATTAGTTAAACTCCAGGAATTGAATTCTTAAAGGTTACATTTTGAAAACAAATGTGTATGAAGGAGAAGGCAAACGATAACAAGACATAGGTTGTCATTACATGAACTAAGAATCTGTTTGGATTACTCTTGAGATTATCAATGTTGGACCGCGGCTGCAGGGATGTTTTCTACATTATTTGATAGTCAGTATGCTCATACTGTCTTTCCCCTTTTTTCTCTTCCTGAAATGACTTGCAGTTCGTTTCTTGGTTCCATGCTTGCGTCCCACAATGGGAACTTCACCCACGTAAAAATTAGGAAAGTTTGGGTTGACAGCTTTTTCTCCACCGAAATATTCAAATAGAAACATGGCCCGAATAAAGAGAGTAGCAAGAGATCAAGTTCTACTTGTGCTTGCTGTTGTTAGCATGAGGAATTGTAGGCTACAATTCCCTGAATAAACTGTACTGTTACTCCCTCTACTTAAGCCAATGATAAAGTGAACTTATTAATATATTTATTGGAAGCATCTACAGGCTTAAAGACAGATGTATCAAGTAAAGTACCTGTTGGAATTTGGTGATATTTAACCATCATAGTTCTCAAAATGATTATTTATCATGTGGAGTTTTTACTCCACGTGGCAGAAGTGCAGTTCCTATGCAGCTGATCCCCTTCCCAAGTCAATTCTACCTCAGCAGTATTATGCAGGTAATAGTTCTGGTATTTAGTTCAGTGTATACAGCAGCATGACAGTTCTCCTCCTCCACAGTTTTCTCAAAATGCTATGACCGTTCTCATGAAACTGCAATTCAGCCCCATGGTCTAGGAACAGAAGAGCCCAAATACTCGGTGTACATCACAAGACCAAGTCGTGGTCTTGCACTGCAGTAGTTTTGAAAAGGAGCCATCAAATGCTTCTGTGGTGACCAAATTGCTGGACCCTCACAGAAACTGCTGCTTTTTTATTTTATTTTAAAGTAATAGTTTGTTTTCCTGTGATCAGAGCAAGATTTTTTCATAGGGCTCGTGGCCAAAATATATGTTTAAAGAACATTTATGTAATAGGACAGCAGAGATCTTGCAGCAGAACTATATCTCCTTCTCTGGAGACTTTCAAAACCCTCCTGGATATAATCCTGGGTAACGGGCTCTGGGCAAACCTGTTTTGGTGGGGGGATATGGATGGGACTGGATGATCTCTAGAGGTCCCTTTCAACTCCAACAATTCAGTGATTCTGTGAGCTGTGCTGAAGAATGGGACAACTCGCGTGACTTTGACATTAAGCAGTAAGTTCCTGTGAGTTTCCGGGACAGCTAAACACAAATTAATTAATGTAATTGGAAGTCTTGGCTAGTCAGCAGCACTCTGAAGACTCTCTTGTCTTTCCTTCCCTGACGTTGTTTTACCACAGAGTGCCCTTTCCCCATTTTACAGAAGACAACACTCACAGGCAGAATCTGCTGAAGCTTTTCATAAATTCAGAGGAATTTCACTGTAACGAGGTTTGTATCAATGGCGGCTACTGAAATTAACTTTGGAAGTCTGAGTATCCCAAAACACAACTTTTTTATTGTATAGCTGGATGCCCTGGTATCTTCCTGCCTTCTTCGAATTGCATCTGCCGTAAGACTTGCAGTAGTTAATTGTTTATACTGAAATGATGGAGAAAACTCTACCATATATTTCTAATGTGCCTCTGGTTTGGAAAATCACACCTGTACTTTTCTGCTTGGAATACCATAGCAGAGACTACATATTTTTACTAGAGATAATGAACCGACAGCTGGAAGACCTGGATATCCATGGGGTTTTGTCACAAGTTTCTTTTGTGCGTAACATGCAGAATGTCAGCAGGGTATCCCACCACCAGCTCTGATACAGAGCGACTTAGAGTCAGCAAGTTTCATGTTCATGCTTGTGTTCTCCCCGCTGTAGAGTCGTGGCGTTTGCTGTCTCTTGAGCACGGCCATGAATTGAAACTGCCTGCAAGAGGAGGCACTGAACCAAGGAAGAGAGAAAAATCTTCCATCGGATGTATATTTTTTTCGTGTTGGGACTCCTAAGTTGCTTCTAGAAAAATTCATTTAAAGAATTCCTTTCATAGCAGTTAGGTGAGGCAAGGAGGCAGGTCTCGGACTGCTCTTTAGACTCCTCTTGAAGTTGAGGAAAATGCAATGTTTCCCATAGAAACGGCTCGTTTCCCATATGGGGTAAAAACCAAAGTACTTGGCTGTGCCTGTATTAGGTTTTCACTTGTTAATGTGACGTTTCTTATAAGCTCATCCAGCTGGAGGACGATCTCTCTTCCAAGGTATCATTTTCCTTCTGAAGCCTGACGTACGCTGCTCGCCCTGCCTCGCTCTTACAAAGAGCAAGAGCAGAATCACCTAACACCAGCATCCTTTTTCTTTTTTTTCCTCTTTCTTTTTTTTTTTTTTAAGAACCAGGCCCTTAGCCCTCTTTTCACTTCACTTCCATTAGTAGCAAATCCCCCTTGTCCTTTTTAATTTTTAATTACCATTGTCTGTTCACCTTTGTTTTACCCATGACATCTTCAATTTAAACAGTATCAGAGAGGTTGATGTGAACAGTTTTCTTTTCAGCTTAAGTGACTGCAGCTCGTTTAGTTGTTAATTATGCAGGGAGGTTTGCATGGCTGCGGCTGGTAATTTGAATATGCTCCCAATGTCAGGTCTGTGTCTGGACGGCTGAGCTTGTAAAAGGATTATGATGTATATATGGTTCATGGCTAAGAGGGCTAATGAAAGTACCTCATTTAATCAAACACAATTAATTAAATGAACTTATGATATTAACCCATCTTTCCGTGCATGTATAATTTATATTAATTGATCTGCTGCAATGAAGCTGACCAATCAGGTAGGCTGCTGACAGCCTAAGGAAGAAGGAAGTACCATTAGCATTAGTTTGATGCAAACCGTAATTGATGGGTCAGTGTGTTTTAGGGATGTAGCAAAAGCTTTGTTAATTGTCATAAGAAGTTCAAATTGATTGTGTCTGCATTAGTACATAAATTTAAATTGATTAATGTTTTGTTCGAAAATTAATGTCTATACTGCACGGGTGATACAATGCTTTATTTATTGGATTCATTAATGCAGTCTCAGGAAAAATAGTGTTGAAGTTAGGTAAGCAGGAGTAGATCGTTAAGGATGAGTTCAGTGGAGCCATGTGGGAGACAGCATTCCCACACCCAGCCTCAGCCTGCCTGCACCCCACCGGCCGAGCGCGAAACCAGAGGCCGATAGCTAATTACAGCTCTTTTATAGACAGTAGTGACGTGAGGATTAAAAATAAATAAATAAAGACAACTCATAGATGGCAAATGCTAAGAAGAAATAGAAAATCTAGAGCTGACGTACGAGACTATCGTCTTGTATGTAAAGTATCTCCCAGCCTAGATCAGCGTTGTTCCCAAAACAGTTCCTGGTTTTGTGCAGGTCCTGCAGCCAGCTCGTGCTGTGTCTTCAGACGAACAGGGAACTGAATTGACAGCACAGCAGGTTTGTTGCGCAGTCCTTTTGTCAGTCTCTCTTCTACGTTCGCCAGCATAGGGAAATACCGTAGGTATTTCGTGTTTGACAGTTCCTTTGTTTTAATGAGTATTTGCATTGCACGTGTTTGGTTCTTGTGCTGTAGCACAGGATGCTTTGGCATGATTTGTGGCACTGGCAGTTAAATACAGTTTGTCCTTCTTCTGTTAGCTTATTATAGCACCTTGTCTTTCAGTTTGCTTCACTTCTGATGTGAAGTTCTAAAGGAACAAAGAAGAGTAGAACCACCACTGAGAAGTCGCTTTAATTCATTTATAACCCCTCTTTTTTTCTTACCAAAGGAAACTTAACATCTGTTTCTTATAAACTGATTTAAATAGAAAATGTGTAATGCATCCTTTTACCAAATGGTTCTTTCTTTTATTGGAGGAATAAAGCAGTTTGACTGTTGTGCTTTTACTACAGTGCATTCATGCTCTTAGAAATGGGACATCTCCACTTTCATGAGGATGCAGTCTGAGCTTCACACAGTGGAGAGGCAATTATATATCTTTCTCTGCTGTCTTCCTGAAGTATGGTGTACAATGTATTATTTACAGACTGCTCCCTGGTTCTGTAATGGTTGGATTATATTCAAATATCACTCCATGTGGTGGCACTAGCGAGTAGCAAACATCATAATTGGTTCCTGGAGCACAACTCCTTTTCCTTTTAACTTTTGGAGCTTGTGTTAATGGGTGCCTTGCACTTGTTTTCTATTGCCAGATTTTAAGGACAGCCATTCAAAGCTAACTCATATTGTTCTAAGGCAATCGTGATGAAGTGATGAGTTTTGTCACGTGCAGCAACGTCGACAATACATTTGACAGTTTGGGCAAATTAAGTTCTTATTACTTGTTTAAATTATGTTTAGTGTTCCTTTTTTTATTTTATTTTATTTTATTTTTTGTCAGTTTTATAACTGCAGTATATCCTATATAAGTAAAGATATACGTGCAGACAGCTCTCATATTTCAGCTAGCAAAAAAAAAAGACACTGCTGTAGATTTTCATGTATTGTTCACACCTTTGTTCGTACTCCTCCACAGTATTGCAGTTAATTGCTACGAAAAGGAACGTGCTCATCAGTGTGCTGGTTTTCCAGCAGAGTAGCTTTTTACATTGCAAAGATTTTACACTAATAACGCACGAATATTTGACCCAGAGCCAACAGCAAGTCAAAAAGATTCGTGCTGCGTAGAGAAAAGCATGAACAGCTCTCCTTTGAGTTCTAAGAGTAAAGGAAATGGAAAATAAAATCGAGAAAATGTACTGGTTAAATAACGTGAAAAATTGTAAACTAATCTTGGTGCTAGTATAGGATGCACCAGAAAAGGAAAACACTGACTACAGGCATCCTGTGCCAGAGCAGAGTGAAAATGAGCACCTTGGGACTCACTGTCTTCAAGTAAGATGCTTTTCTGTCATTTTTCCAAAGTCAGAAAGGTAAAAAAAAAATAAAAAAAAAAGATTAAGACTCGCATCTTGTTCGTGTGTGTGTTGGAGGGAGGGAGCATGTGTGTGCCTCTCTGGAGTGGAGTGGGAGAGGGTCTTGGCTTTACAGCAGCAGCGTTGCTTTTGCTTAGTGGGCCTGCGAATGGGTCACAGATGTTGCAGGAGTGGAAATGAATGTTACTTTTTTAAGCCATTTAACTATAAGCAGAATACAGTGTCACTTGGAGTAATGGGTTTGTTAATTGCGCTGTGGTTTCGGTTGCAGCCAGAGCTGTACGCTTTGCTAAGGATAGTGTTATGTGGGCTAGGGTTCAGGAGAGGTGGGAGAGCAGGTAACTGGCTGCCTTTTGAAATCCTTGCAGTGAACCCAGGGTGGCAGAGCAGTTGCTGTTACAAAAACTTGTTGGAAACAGGAGTAGAGAGAGATGAGTATGAAATACAGAGGGAACTGGTCATGTCAGGTCTTGCTGTTGGGTCTGCTCCTTGCTTTGCCATTGCTGAGTGGGGAGGATGTCAATTCTCAATTAAAGGGGGGAAAACCGCTTTAGGAATGATTGTGATGCCTGTGGCCAGTGGGTTCCTTGTGGGTTATTCTCTCTTTCTGAGGTGGTGTGAAAATCCATGAACTGGGCTTGCCATCCTCACCTCCAGTTCAAGAGATCTGCCATCAGTAGGTGTCACTGCAGCCAGTCAGAAGCGCTGGCGAGCGCAGGGAGGCACACAGTCACCTAACCATGACAAAGCCGATCAACACAGGCAGAAAGTACTGCCTCTCCAGCGCAAGAGAAAATTTATGTAATAATTTGGAGGCTTAAATATAGAAAATAAATCAATACAGTTCTACTAAAATGGCTGTCACTAAGTGGAGGGGGGGGAAAATAAATAAAAAAAATCTCTTCCCCATTTCTTCCCCCAAGGCTTGCACTGGGATTTGTAGAGAGCGTAGCATAAATATTTAACTTAGCTACATCAAGAAAAGAAACAGTTACTTAAAAACCTAATAAAACGATCTGTATGTAGTGCAAAAGGGGGGGGGGGGGTGTGTTATTTCAAAATAAAATGACATCATCACGACAGAAAGTATTTCTTAATCTCTTATCTAATTAAGGCTTGAGATTGTAGTCATAAAAAATACCAGAAATGATTAGGCATTGGTAGGAAAATAGTAGGCATTGAAATATTTAGGGATAGAACAGCAACATACTCTCTGAACTTTCACAGCCCGAGAGCTACCTTAGAATTTATCTAAACCTGAAAATGTTACTTTACAATAAATCAAGGGGAAAGTGATGCATTGCCAGTCATTAAAAAAAAAGAATTTTAATTGACTCCGCACACCACAAAAGCACCCTAGTGGAAAGGATCGAGCACGTTCAATAGTAATATTAAATATTTGTTCAGGGTTTGTTTTTTTTAATTATAGGCAATTTTTAGCATTAGTATCAAAAAGATAAAACACTTCTCTAAAACTACATGATGCACATTCCCTCAAATACCAGCCAGCCTCTTAACTTATTTTTTTGTTATTGTTTCAGTAGTATAAATATAACAGGAAAACAATGATCAGAATTACAAATGGAAAATGAATTTAATAGTGTCCTGAATTTTCAGTTGCTGTACCGGGAATAGGGGCAGAGATAATTGAAGGCTGCCTTCTGTTTAGTTGTTTCAGGCCGTGTGTTTAAAAAGTCAGTCCATGCTTTACCAGTTGCTGTTAGCACAATAGTATATTTAAATTTTCAGTGGATTTTTTTCCACAGAATATAAAACACTATCTCTTTGGGTTAGAATTGATTGTTCAGTGAGTATATAAGTAGGAAGATTCCAAATGGTTTCACTTCTAAAACACAACAGTTGGGATGGGAAAGGAAGAATTAAGTTAAATCTGATAATGTAATACAACGTTTATCTGTACCGCCTTTTGCTGTTGTTTTTAGATGTACTAGTACAGTTACACGGGAAAAAAATGGGATTGTTTGGCAGAGGCATAGGTCCTCCGCAGAGAAGGCTGCAAAACCTTAATTAATTAGAATGATTTATTTCAGGGGATGGGAATGAAGTAGTTTGGTTAGTATTTAATGTTCTCTAATATGAAAATTTTAGCTCAGCTTCCAAGTCTTATGTAGTAAGAGTTTAATCAGGCAAATCACTGACAATAATCAGGTAGCTAAACAGAGTTCTTTCAGTATCTCTTCCTTCCTTTAGGACTCTGTCATTCTCCTGTCTGGACAGTGGTTCAGCAGTTCTGATACCTAACTAGTAATATTTTCTTACCAGATAATTTCACTGAGTTACCAGAGGGCTTAATCCACACCACTGCATTGTTTTCAGTAAACGTGTGTCTACGTGAACATACGCCTCAAACATACGTGTCATGTGAATTATATCCCCCAAAACATTTTGCCTGCAAGCGTCAGTGAGTAGATGATAATAACACCGTTATCCCGGTTGTAGGAAAATGAGCATTAATGTTCAGTACGGACTGGTCCTTTAAAACTCAAATGGACGTTTCTTCTCAAGAAAACCTTTCTACTCAAAGAGGACGCGTGAATGTTTTGCTCCCCGTGGCTTTAGAATCCCGGTGAAGCTGATCTGCGTGGGTATATGACCGGCCCCACTCGGGGTGGGGGTGAGCGGCACGCTTCCCTCCTGCCCTTCGTTACGGTGATTTAGGTGCTCCCACAGTAGGCTGACTTGCAGGCTGCTGCAGCTCTGCCCCTGCAACGACCAGCTGAAGTTTGTCTGTATTAATGTTTCCAGCTATCATACCTGAAGCGAAAGAGAAAGTGAGATGAAAGAGATTAGTTCTATGTCTAAAAATTGGTTATCTGTAGCGTTTCATGAAATTTGCCCCGAAGGGAAACTTCCTGGATAGTTTTCTTGTTACTTGACACAATTCAGGCAGAATCATATTTGTTCCTTTGTCATGTTACTTTAGCATGGTGTGTTGAGTAAAGTGAACAGGTGCCCTCTTGTATTGATCAGCTATCATGGCAAGGAGCTATTATTAGATTTTGAAGGGGAAAGAGAAGGGTTGAGAAATGAAGAGGAGAAAGTGGGACAGGTTATTGATGATGGTAATAACTGTGCTCACTGGTCTCCAAACACCGGAGCTGTAAAGTTGACCAGATGAGGAGATCAGTATAGATATGTTGAAGGGAAAAGACAACATGAAGAAGTATGGAGCATAGCTTCTTACCTGGCAGAGTTATTAAAGTTCATTGAAGGAAGATGAACTGTTTCAATATGTTAAACACTTGAGGCTGTTAAGAGAGAGTTGCTGTCACAGAAAGAGGCATTGTTTAGGAGGTTTGCTTTTTCCTTTTTCTTCTTGCCTTGCTCCTTCCTTCCTTTCTATCATTTTTTCTTTTTAATTTCAGTGTCATTCCATTCCTGTGTAACCATATGCTAGGAAAACATGCAGACATTAAAAAGCAAACAAAAGGAAAAGGGGAACAGCTTCCTTTGACCAGAACCTTGTGCTCATTTTATTGGAAGGCTGACTTCATGCTGCGAGTCCCACAGAAGCATAGGGTTAATCACCCTTAATGTATTAGAATATAGCGTGAAGAACATATGTATCATATCGTACCACTACTTTCTTCAGTTGGGTCGGATGCCTTCCTCAGCTAGGGCTTTACTGTAGGCAAACCGCTGCCATATCTTAGGAGCCAAGTATGCAGAGTGTTACGGAGCTTAATGTGTAATGAGATGCACTAGCCAGGAGAGACTCAAAATAGACCCAGCATGATTCAGAATATGTTACTTTTACCCAAACAGTGACTCTACCGTAATTAATTTGGTGGTAATAAAAGGCAAAAATGTAATTCTGCATTCTGCTTGATAGTAAGAAGTGCACTAAATTAAGAGACAGTGAACTCTCAACAGTAAATTTCGCTTGAGGGTTAAACTCTCTGTTCTACTGAAAGGTCACCACATGATTCAATGTTTTTAATCCTTCCACAGTGTAATGACATTTTAGGGGATGTTTGCAAACATATATCAGGGCTGTCTATACAAAATCACATTTGATTTCAACACATGGAGAAGGGATGTATCCTCTATTGTGTATAAAGCATTTGTTAATTTAAATTCTGCCACTGGAATTTGTTTTACATATATTCTGGAACAGAATATAAATTGAGACTGTTGAAATGTCTATAGTTTCACTGCAGACAGAAAATAATTATTATGTTATTCCATTGACCACCACACCCCAAACAAAAATAAGTCTGTCGTCTTAAGCGATTCCCTTTAATTTTCCTGGGAGTATTATGACATGCAAATTTAGGAAGGGAAGAAACTTTTTTAAAGTAACTGCATAGGCATTTAAGACAATCTAAAGAAACCCTAAGCAAAGGAAGTGGAAACCTAGCTGCCTATGGGTGTATCTACTGGGTAGAATGAACCTCGTGCAGGCAGCTCTGAGATACGACTGGTGGCCCTGGTATTCAGATAACCCTCTGGCACAGGGGGAGCCACGCGGTGCAGCAGATCTAGTGCTGCTTTTAAAACCAGCATTGCCATGTTAGCAGGGCACTGCACCTGAGCTCGACAGGACTGAACATTTGGACCTTGCGCAGCACTGTTTCCGAAGGGAAAGGCATCACTGGGACCGTGCTCTCAGTCGTGTCCTCTCTGATCCTTCTGCTTTTGAAAGGAATCCTTCAGTTACCCTCTGGGAATATGAGAAGCTATTAAAGATCAGTGTCTTTATATATGTGTATCACTGAATTATGCATGAAATTAAGGAGAGGTTATGATTAACCAATTGAAAAAAAACTTTTAAAATGAATAATTTGTGTACTTAAATAGATGGGTTTGTCACTGCAAAACTGCCTGTCAGTTTGTGAGTCTAACTCGCCAAGCAGCTACAGCTGGAAACGGGTTTTCAGAGAAGAGGGCATTACTGGCTTCACCACGCTGACAGGACTTGTCCTTGTTCCCTTGCTTAATTCACCTGCCCACTGACAAGGGTAAGTAGCCGTATTGCAGCACTTCTCCATCCCCTTAAACTGTCTCCTTAGAGCATCCCTTGTTAACACTCAGCAAGGTGTTCTATCCCGCGTGCTAAAGAGTTATTCTCCCTTGCAGTATTTCATGCAAACTGGAACATCTCTGATGGAAAGGACTGAGAGGACCTTTCCTGGGACAATCCTCTACTTGGGCCAATGCAGTCACTCTAAACCAGGAACCATCATGAGCATGTTAACTGGTGGAGCACATCACGGAGCACAGGTCATTAAGGGACGTGCTGAAGTGCACAGTGCAGCCAGTTTTCTCAAAGCAGCTCATCTGCAAAACAAAATCGGGACCATTGGCTTAGGGGTTAGGACACTCTTTTGGAGAGTAGGAAAACTAAACTCATGCCCACTTTTTGATTTGTAGTAGATTTTCCAGAAAAACGTGGGGCAACAGTGTGAGGACATCCTTCTGGAAAGTGATGGAAAATGTTTTTCCAAACTGTGCTTACACTTACACGGAACAGAGTAGCTACCACAGGGAGAATGAAAGTGCTGCTTTTCACATTGCTCATCACATCTTCATCATGAAACTATCCTGGGAAGAAGTCCCCATAATTGATCCCAGGGATCAATTGAACCTCACCTTCCACATCCTGGGTTAGTGGGCCCATCCAGTGAAAGGAAATGAGGAAGATCTCCTGTTGACCCATCCCACAAGACATATGTTGTCTTATACTCCCCCGGAGAACATATAAATTCAGACAGAACGTAGTGTTTTCTTTGATAAAAAAAGAAAAAAACCCCTCAACTTTATTTCTCCTTTTGTTATATGGCAAAACCCAATTCTCATTGACTTCAGATTTTTCTCATGAAGGGAAGAGAAGGGGAGGAGAAGCAGCCAAATCCTGCTGTAAAGCATATATCAGTTCATTTGAGAATAAAGTTTTATTCAAGAACAAGTTTATTCAAGAACAATCAAGGAAGAAGGGTCACCATTCTGGCCTTGAATTCCTGGCATTGCATGTGTTGGTGTGGACAGTTTGCATTGCAGCTCAGTCATCAGGGAAGGAGAACATGCCCTGTTTCCTTCTTGACACAGTCCATGCTAGGGGCAACTCCAGCAACACAGAGAACCAAGGTGTTGCAGTTAAGTGCCCATGAATGGAATGATGCTTAGATGTGCACTCTTTGATCTTTGTCTTCACAAAGTAAATAGCAAAGTAGAGATGCAGGTCTTTACAAGTGGTGCTCTGTAGCCATCAGTGATTTTCCACTCATTGCTGCCTATGAAGGAAAAGGGGGGAGTCATGGATGTGCGTGCCTGTGCATCTGGGGTTGGTCTCTGGGGGGGGATTGATGAGTTAAATATCCAAGTTTGAAGGTTTTTGTCATTGTTTCCAGAGGACTTCCTTGACTTGAGTTCCAGGGGGATGAAATGATACTCTCAGTGCTCAGACATGAGGCATTTCACCTCACATCTCTCTCTGTCCCGTGACTTACCACTGGAAATGAAACAAATACTCTTGCTGTGCCTATTTATGAAAGGGGTGCCAACGTCACAAAGCACTGGTGGCTAAATGGAGCATCCACGGGAGGAACTCTGAGTCGTGTGCAGAGGGGAAACAGATTCTCAAAGATGTACTGACACCACCATGCTACCTACCGTCTCCTAAAGGAAGACCTGCACATTCACTATCCGTACTGGTACGATTGTACCACATCGCCAGATTTCTGCCCTCTGCAGTCAACAGAATCACTGGGCTCGTTTTGTTTCTTACCAAGAACAGGCAGCAGCTTTTGATCTGACTGTCACATAATTAGGGGGTTTGATAGGAGTAGAGAGAATCTTGCAAAATACATTATACGCTCATTTTCTTAACATCACACCTCACCATTAAGGAGGGAGAGGGTTGTATGTAACTGCTTCCCCTCCCCCCATTTCTTTTTTACTCATCACTAATGACTAATGCCTTTCAGACTCTCCCTCTTCTACAGATTGCCAGCAATTACATAGGTGCTCAGGGACTTCTCGTTAAACTGCCTACATTATTTGCATCAAGTAGTAGTTTCTTCATGATTTTTTTTTTCTTTCTCAATTTTCTATTTTTTAATTTTCTTTCTTTTTTTCTTAAATTATCTTATAAATATAGCTCACTTTTGTCATGCCTGAAAGAAACTGATGGTTGCACTGTTCAGTGATGCAAAGCGAAAGGATTTCCACATCAGGGGAAAGATAACATCCACTGTATTGGAACTGCACATCTAAACCACTGTTGGTTTGACAGTTACACCCTAAGCTCTGACCAGCCTGCAAGTGGGCGTTTTGCCAGTTGAACAGTAGGACAAAGTTGCAGGCAGCCAAAAATCTGGCTCAAAAATGGTTCTTGAGGGAACATCCCAGCTAAAAATGTTCCTATTTGCCTGAACTCAGTCTGTTCATGCACATGCTGATATACCAGTAAAGATGACAGAGGAGAGGACTCTTTCTTAAACTGAAAGATCAGAAAAGCCACAGGGAGGGGAGAGAATCGATGACTTCTTGTGAGTGGTCAGAGGACACTGGAGGTACACTTTTAAAAGGCAGATATTCTGGAGGCATTTCCTACCCTGCTTTGCAAGGGCAAAGAGCGAGGCAAAGCTCCCAAAGTGATGGCAGCAGTGTGGTCCCCCGTGTCACCGTGCCCTGCCTGGAGACTCCCCAGCCGCTTCCCTCTGCCTGAGCAGCAGACAGGAGTAGCTGGTCTGTGACCACAGCAAGTTTCCTCTGCGGTCTGCTGGGCTGGCCTACAGCTTCCAAACACCTCTGAGTTCTGCCCTTCCCTGCCCACCGCTCCATGTCAGTCTTTTGGGGGGTGAAGAGTCCTAGAGTCCTACAAGTCCTCTCTTGAAACATCTGATACAGGCCAGCTCTTGCTTCACCTTACAGAGTGAAAGGGGGATAATGATGACGGTGAGACAGTCCAAAAACGTCAGTGTAACAGGTTTCACCTGAAAATGAAGTCCAGTCCTTTGAAGTTGTTGTAGCATTACTGCTGCACGTGTAAATTTAATGTATGTTTTCATGCACTAGAATTGAGAATTGACCTTTTTATTTTCTTCCCTTCTTTTCTCTTACATTAGTTTCTTCTGATTTGCAGTTGTTACGAAACTTTTTGTGTAAGGTGCATTGGGGATGTTTTGTGCAGTATGTATTTCTACTCAAGAGACACGGATATGCCTAGGAAGAGGGGAAGAAAAAAAACCCAGTGAAATTTCAGAGGCTCTTGGGAAAGACTTGCTTATACAAACTGTGTTTCTATCGCTTCAGACCAAAGAAAAGCGTGTGGCAGTGGTTGGGTACAGACACTACGTGGCGTTCCGTGCCTTCCTCTGCTGAAGTGCCACAGCTCTGGCAAGTAATGACTCTGCTGCCCTAGGTCTCAAATAGGTGATTTCTGTTGTCCTAGGCCTGGTGATGCTCAAATAAGGATTGAGAGTGGTGCTAGACTTGTGGCCTTTCCTTGCACTGAATTATGGTGATCCAGAATACAAAACTGATACTGTCAAATGGAAAGTACCTAAGCTTGAAATGATATTTCTAACCCAGAAGTGAAACGCTGCTACTTTAACTTTTTGTTTTTCTAAATAAGCTTGATTTGTTTTACGTTTCATTCCTGTTACCCTCTCTCTTCTTCCCTCCACTTTTCTTAACAGTAAATGATTTGCTAGACTGGTTGTTCC
This sequence comes from Ceryle rudis, assembly GCA_033439905.1. NCBI lineage: Eukaryota > Metazoa > Chordata > Aves > Coraciiformes > Cerylidae > Ceryle > Ceryle rudis. The sequence continues at coordinate 182,786 of JAAGNO010024963.1, forward strand.
AAGTTCTCTTTATATTAGATTCTTTTATTCTGGGTAATTAAATGTACTTACACTTTAGGCTCCTCTATGACCAAAGGAAAATATTTTTCTTATCCAGAGAATATTCTGACATGAGGGAAGTGACTTCATATAACAGCACTTCCTTTGGGAGATGTCTTTGAGTCCTTCCCGAGCAGGGCACCCTTTTTAACACACTCTGAGAAAGCTGAGCGGGCAACTCGGAGTAGAGTGACTAGAAAAATTTCCCTTTATCACCAGATAGCTGGTTCATACTTGCAGCATCTTCTGCTCTTGTGAACCACGTGTAAGCTCAGACTTGTAGCGACCAGACGTGTACAGCTGGTCAAACAATTCTGGTAATCTCATGATTTTCATCAGTATTATGAGAGAAAACATTACACAGCAGCTGCCTGTACCAGTGTGTATGCTGCTCTGATTTACTTTCATAGCACTTACTGTATGTGGTTGCTCTATTAATCTTTCTATATGAACAGTTTGTCTGTTTAATTAAATTGGGCCCAATGAGGCAGTGCATGGTCCTCTGATAAGCTCATTCATCTTTATTTGATTCTTTGCTGACACGTTAGTTGCCCTATGACACAGGTTAAGTCATTGAGTGGCCATTACCTCCTTGTTTACTCTCTCATGTTACTCCTAACCACCTTCCTGAAGTCAAATCCCGATGATTTGTGCCAATTTCATGGGGGCACAAACTGGAACATCCGATAACTTTCTACATGGCTGACTTTATACAATCTTGCTCGCACATCTCAAGCTGCTATGTCTGTCAAAACACAATTTTTCCCCCTCCTCCTTATGGGCTTTGATAGAGCTATGAGTACTAGAGGTCTCAATTATAAAATGTCATGACACTGCCGCACAATTTTTTACAGTAATTTCACAGTGTCACTTTGTGATTATTTCAGGATAGCTTTGAACCATGACTGAAATGAATTGTGGCCCTTAGTGTATTGGGTGATACAAATTGTGAGCTGGTGTGACAGAGGCAGGCGTTGTTAGGAATAAACACCATGTGAAGAGAGGGAAGGAGGAAGGTATTTTGTTTTCAGAAACGCTACAAAAAGCAAGCAACAAAAGGGAGGCAGGGGAAGGGAGAGAGAAGAAGAGAGAATTAAACATTTGCAGCAAAGCAAGCATCAGCTGCACACCTTGAATTCAAATGATGAGTTAACTCGAGCCAGGGCTTTTCCAGGCTCACACAGCACAAACTCAACATGGAATTCTGCAGTAAACCTCCTCAAACTCTGTCCTGAGGTGGAGAAATGTCCCCTGTGGCCTTCTCAAAAAAAAAAAATCCAACTTCTTTAAACAGCCCGTGCTTTAAAAATACTTAGTGAAGTCAGATAAAGGCGTTACCAAGCAAATGTTGGTCTTGGCAAGCGGTCCTGTCATTTTATAATACCACTTTGAGTAGTTTTAAAGCACAATTGTTCATACAGAATGAGTGAGCGGGGAGACCTTTGCAGATGTCTCCACCACCTCCCTGGCTGGAATAGTGAAGGGAGGGGAACGAGCAGCTCCTCACAGGCCCGGGCTCACGGGGAGGTGGAAAAGGGAAAAGACTTGACCTTCTTGCACTCTCTAAGCTCAGTTTTGGGGTCCAGTTCAACAGAATGGGTAATCTAAGTATTGCACCTAGTCCTCTGCACCTTAAAAAGCTGGAGGAAATTCAACATCCCTACTTTGAAAGAGAGTTGATTTGCCATTAAAGAAAGTCTTTTCAGCACAGTTTTGAGTGAATGAAAGCCCTAGGAGACAGAAGAGGGAGGGAGGGGGAAATATGTTCCTTGACATCACCCGAGACCTCTGAAATTTGCCTAAGACAGGTGAGATTTGTGGAATAACGTAACTGTTGTTCCAGGGGCAGCTGCAGATATTTGAGCATTTTCTTAATTGTGAGCAGCAAATGCTGTCAAAGCAAATTTTTGTTTACATTTGAAGTCAGATTTCAGCTAAAACACAGACATTGTAGTTATTAACAGTGCAGTTATTTTGTCGATGGCCTTGTCTTGGAAAACTTCATTGATAGTTTAATATTATTACATGAATTTTTACCTTTTATCTAATGTGAAGTTTACAATGGCTTGGGACGTGCTGGAAATGTTAAAATCCCTTACTTTGAAATCCTAGGAAGAAAAGTCCTATCAAAATCCCCTTGGTTTATTTTGAGGTGGAGTCCGTGTGTGTATGTTAGCTCCTGTCTTCTAAAGCCTGGAGTACCATTAGCTTAAGGAGCTCTCCATAAGAACAAGGGAACTTCAGGAGCAATCCTGTAGCTGGGTTGGGTTTGGGTCAATTAAATCAAGTGGCGACAGGATGGATTTGCTAGTATTTTACTTTCTTAATTTGATTGTTAAGGAGTATATATTTTTTTTAAGGAAAAAACGCCCAACACTTCACTGGTCTATTTTTTTTTTTTCAGTTGCAGGCTTTTTTAATCTCTTTCTTTTCCCTAATTTTGAAGTCTACCTAACACTAATGAATCTCCTTAACATTTTCTTGTTTGTTTATGTCAGGATTTTCCTGCTCCTTGTTTTTATGCAGCAAGAAGTATTACACCAAGTAAAACAAAAACAAAACAAAAATTGATTGTATAAATGATAGGCAGCACAAGGAACAAGGTTGACAGCAAATGTTAAATGGCATTAAAAGAAGAAAGCTTTTATGTCCTCTCACCTCCCATAGTGCGTGTTTGATGTACAGTACAAGCCACTTGTTGCCAGCAAAAATGGTCCTCTCATTTAGACTGGATTGCTGTGTAGTTTCACCCAGCACCGATAACGTTACCTTATATTGCAGGTTCAAGCATTTTTGTGTTACATAGAACAAGGATAACCTTCTTGCATCTAAAACTCCTGTGCAATCTTACAAGAAAACTCAATTAATCAATTAGAATACTTGACTCAAATTACAGGGGGAATTACGTTCCTCCATCGCTGAGAAACATTGGAACTTGCGGTGCATTACAGCAATTAAGAATACTTAATTTCCAAATGGCACAAATGAACAAAGTATGAGTCATGGTGAACGTTTACTCCTTAAAAGCCATCAGTGCTAATGGTTTTGTAACCTTTGTAAATTTAATATGGGCTTCATTTATACAGCAGTGAAACCCACGTCAGGCTGGTATAATATTACTGCTCATATGCACAGGGCTTTATGCAGCCACACACTTCCTTGCATAAATAATAAAGATGGGTTTTGGGGTAGGCATCTGCTTACACTAGTTTTTGTGAGCAGATATGATCATGCTGTGCTATCGCACTCTGAGAAGCGCACTTAAGGCAATCAATAAGTAATGATTCATAACATTTTTTTCTTCGGTGAAGTTATGATAAGTAAAGATTAGGCCAAGAAAGCAGGATATTTTTAGTGCCTTTTTGGAAGGGTATCTTGCCTACATTGGAGTATTTGAATAGTGGTTTTAGAGTTTATAGTCAAACTTTTTCACCTTTAAAAGTGGACGGTTCATCTTCAGTTATCACTGACTCTGGTAGCAAATAATTGCATGAATGAATGAATAGTTTATTGCTAATCTCCGTAGTCGTCACCAAATACTATGCTGTTACGTGGTGCTGATCTTAACGAATACATTGAATAAATATGTTGCTTTACAAAAGTATCATTCATAACACAGCCAGGAATATCTTTGTGTATATTGGCAGTTGTTTCCAGTTATAAATTGCTCTCGAAGAGCTATGGCCTACTTATGGGTCTGCTTTGAGACTCTTGTGAGTTGGTTTAATAGCAGTAGTAAAGACTACAGATATACTATTCTCTTCCCTCCTTCCTCTCCCAAATAGTGGCTTTTCTCTGGGGTACCATTCTTTTCTGCCTTTTGGAGAAAAAATGGAGATCATAAACCCAGAAGCGTGTAGATTTATTTTCTTTTGCAGCCTTCAGTGGGATCAATGAACAACCATAGGGGCTGAACAACTCTATGGGGCCAACAAAGAGATTACCAGCAGTGCAGCAATGATGGGACTCTCAGTGGGCACTGAGAGCCTTTTTCTAGCTGATTTTCAGGGGACTGGAGACAGGTTCTGCAGTCCCCTCTAAAAGGAGTAAGCCCTTCTCTCAGTGAGATCAGGTACATACAGATTCAGTAACTCTGGATGATTCCTAGTGAGATTTTGTCCCCACATCTCGCCGCTTGTGCTAGAAGAGGGCTCTTTTGCCCCAGGCCACTTAATTTATGGTTTTGATCTGATTTGATTTAGCTTTCTTCCTTCTCTTTTTGCTGTGTTTAAAACATCGAATTGATGAGAGTCTCTCTGAGTATTAGTGACATGGTGTGAAAAAGCATCTAGCGATCGCTGGTGCTGCAGAAGTTACTGAAATCCAGGCACAAAAGCAATCTAGCAAAATGTGCACAGAAGGCAAGTTGGGTGGAAGTGCCAGGTCCTCTCTCAGCATTGTCACCTTACAAAATTTTATGTAGTCTCCCAAATGTAGTTTCTGAAATGATTTCCTGGCTTTTTTGGTTTGTGTTTGTTAGAATAGCTGTGTGTGTCCCCCCCCAAGAAGAGGAGAATTGTTGTTTATTTCTTTTCTACAGGAAAGGCTTTTGTTTCTTCTATAGAAATTCACGACTAGGGTAGTATCACTGATTTTGGTGAAGTTAGACAAGTTTTAAACAAAGCTGAGGTAGAAAAAACCTACAGTGTGTAAAACCACACTGAAAAGTTTCCAGCTTCTCCACAGCAGCCACAGTCGATGAGGTTTTCAGGTCAGGTAAGAAATATCCCTCTAGGTCCTTTTTCAATTGATACACAAATAAAACAAAATGAAAATTGTCAACAGCAATCCTCAGAAAATTAGAATATTTATTATACATTTTTTTTTTTGAAAACAATAAGCAACCAATCATCATTAAATGTCTTGGTGTTCATTACAATTAAATTAGTCTTCGTTAATTCATTAAATATTAATATGGAATTCAAATTCAATTCCATAGAAATTATAATCTGGCAATTAATTAACATATTAAAATTGAGAAGCATTACCTATCCCTTCAAGGCAAAAATCTTCCTTTTTAATGAAGAAATCTTTCAGGGAAGGAATAAGGGAGGAATTTAATTTTTTTTTTTTAAACGATGGGTGATTTGTAGAGAAAAAAAAGAATTTTAATGTTTATTTTAATGTTTATTTTCTTTCTATGCTTTAAAGATATTCTCTCATCTTTTTCTATGAAATGTCTTTAGACCAAGAAGAAAATAGTTTTTAAAAATGTAACTGTGGTAGTAATTTTTTGTCTCCAGAAGAAAAACAATTATAACTGGAATCATTTATATTCAGTGTTTCATTCTAAAATCCTCATGAAAACAGTAAACCTTTTGGATTTTTTTTTTCACCATCTTCATTATTTTAAAAGGTAAAGATTGCTGGCATCGGGAGCTTAATGTAACCCTGGCACAATCATACCTTCCACCGTCGCTTCCTTTCCATTTCAATCAGAGTATTTCATCAATTTCTTGGAAAATCAGATGAGAGTCTGATAGTCCCTGAAACAAATCTGCACAGAAATTTAAAAACAAAACAAAAACCCACCCAGGAGTGGACTGCATCACTCCAGCGTGATGCGCTAGCAGGATAGACCTGTGTGGAATAAGCAGCAGTGTCCATGGAGTATGTGGACAGCTGGTGCTTTTTACCTGCTGTCACAGGTCCATGGAAGAGCTGGTTCTGTAATTGGCCTGATTATTGGTACTCTGTACTGACAGTGTTCATTGCTTTTTGGGGAGGAGCAGTTCTGTGCCTCTGACTTGAGAGCTCTGGATATTATAAGCACACAGAAATCACAATTTCTTAAAGTTTTGGCCAGAGAGCCACGTTTTTAAAGGCTAGTCATAGAATGGTGGGGCTTGGGAGGGACCTCTGGAGATCATCGAGTCCAACCCCCCTGCCAGAGCAGGGTCACCCAGGGCAGCCCACACAGGAA